>JACGWL010000006.1:886010-1090119 GCA_034509725.1 Sesamum angolense | reverse complement strand
TCACTTAGGATTTTGTGTTTTGCTTCAATTAATAGGTTCATCTACTTTAGAATGTGCTACAATGAAAATGCACTAAAAGTGAATTCAATTTGGTATTTTTTGCTTCAATTAATAGGTAGATGAACGTGGTACAATGAAAATGCATTAAAAAAAACAAGAATATGAAAACACACTACTTTAATACCGCAACAACTGTAGAACAATCACAATTACAACTAATGCTTTTATTACTCCTTGGTTCGACTCCAGTTGCTTTATTTTTTATGTCAGATCTTCACAAATGGATAACAATTCTTTGTAACCCTCTTCTACTGTAACTCTGTTGGATTCAACCTCTTCTTCAACTTCTAGCATTTTGTCTGAATTTTTTGTAGATACACTAATGGGATCCCAACCAACAAAAAAAGTTACACAGATTTGTTTTGCAGTTACAGAACAATTTACCTTCAGTTTCTTTGCTAGGACCAACAACCCCGATAGCCGCATTCCTATGGCAAAAACATTTAGGACTTTTGTATCTCAAATCAATAATTTCATCTTTCTTTGAGCTTGATATACAAGAGGACATGCTAACAAAAAAATGATGAAAAAGAAAAATTAATTAATTATTAATTACTTTAATTTCAGAACAAAGAAAATAAATTTTTTTCTTACCTGGCATAGCTGCTTTGAAGAAAGAATGAAGAACCCACTCTTTGCCAAAGGTAGAGGAATAAAAGATGTCAACACTTATATATCTAACAAAAGGGGTAAAAGTGACATTTACCCACTTAAAAACAGCTCAAAATCGGCCAAAGACAATGAAAAATCGCACAAACAGCGCGTCAGCCTCACTCTCCGTTAATTTGTAACGGAGAGGGAGCTTTTTTGCTGTATTTTACATAACACAGGGGGTTTTTTGCATATAAATATAACACAGGGGAATTTCGCGCTATTTTCCTATAACACAGGGGGGTGTTATGCAATTTACCCTAAGATAAATAACACAAATGGCATTTAACTTCAATAAATGCAATTTGACTTTAAATAAATAAAAATAAATTATAATATTTAAGCTTTTATTAAAATTTCTTAAAAAATAAAATAAGTTTTATTACAATTTATTTATGATAATTATATATTATTAATTAATATTATTTTTTATTTCACAAATATTTTAATACACTATTATTAGTAAATAAATTTATTTATAAATAAAAAGTTACAAAAAATTATATACTTATATAAATAAAAAATTAATTTTTAGATTATAAATATTTGAATTTTAAATAAATTTTATTAGTTTTAATAATATATATATACATATATATATATATATATATATATATGTGGGCGTGACAGTCGTCATGCATCGTGACGGCAACACAGGAATGCAAGGAGAACGGCTACCCTTCTCCTGGCATCGCCAAATCTGTGGGCGACCAGGAGAAGACCTTCTCCCTTCGTTGTCGCCTAGATCTCTGAGAGACATCTCCGTCGCTCAAATTAGGGGTCAACGACCCTTCGTGGTCTTGAACACATTAGGCGACGACTGTCGCTACCATCCAAATGTGACGATGGCTATTGCAGTCACTCGTATCTATATGTAGATATCATATATATAAATGTACTATTATCTATTTTATATATGATGGTTTATAATATATATATAATATATATATATATATTTATTTATTAATATATATAGTATAAAAATATAAATTCAAAAATTTTATTATGGCCTTTGGTCTTAAAGAATTTGTGATAAGACGGTTGTCAGTATTCATTATTTATTTTATTTATTTTATCTAAATATATTATTTAAATTTGCAAAGCTTATAATCTAGACCGTTGATTCTTAAATTTTAAAATTTAATATCTATAAAATTATTTATCATATCCAACGGTCGAAGCTCATCTAACACAGATCAAACACTTATAATAAGTAAGGGCATAATTGTCCAATCACTTACAAGTTAACGATGTTAGTATAATTTAACGGACAGGGGTGAGTATGCATATTTTAGAAAATATAAGGGAGTGTTTAGCCTATTTTCTTATTAGAGGGATATTTTGCTTTTTTGCCAAAAGACATGGGGGATTTTTGCATTTTACCCATAATTTGTATACCTATATAATTTACAACTTCTTCTTCTTCTTCTTATGCTAAAGTTGTATGTGCCTAGACAGGAGTTAGACAGACCTCTACCCATCTATTTAAGGGATAATTACATCGTCCTTTTTTTAAATTTGATGAAATTACAATTGAAAAATAAATCAATTGTAGTACATTTTGAAATTAATCAGATAATAATAGAAACAATTTTAAAAATCATTTGGAAAAACAAACACATTGGAATAAAATCAAAATTTTAACAAATTAGATATGTTGGAAATCAATACTCACTTCGCCATGAAAGCTGAAGAACAATTTCAGATTTGTGAATGAAATCAAATAGAAAAATGAGAGAAGATTTTTAAGTGTGTTTTGTTGGCCATTTTCAAATGTTGGTGTGTTGTGTTTGAAGTGTGGACGAGGCTAGCCTTTTATAAGCTTCAGTAGCAGTAACTGATAGAAAGACACAATATAAATCTGGTATTAAAAGCCTAGCAGAAACAATCCAAGAATTCAGCAGCAACAGTCAAAATGGTTTTTTATTCAAATAGGCCATTGAAAGATGTTAAAGACAATTTTAAAACAGGTTTAAGAATATCTAAAACTATTTTGACTGAAATAAATTGAAGACTGTTAATATTTTTATTTTATCAGATAAATTTGAATACTTTTGCTGAAAAAATACACACTAAGACATTCTCCCGCGCCCAATGCAAAGTAACAACACGTATGTGAGGTTTCTTCATGTTTACACTAGTCTTCATATTACGTTTTAACCTTAAACTCAATTTAAAGAGCTCATTTCTTCAATAAACTTTCAATGTGGGACAAAGTAGAATAACACCTACATCTACCTTATATCCTCATCTAAGCCCAACATACTGTCATCATATTCTTATGTGGGACAACACCATTTTCTCTTTTTCTACTCAATCTAATCTATGAATTCCATCTTGAATTGGCATCCACTTCCTAGTAGGGGGAAAATAATTTTTTAAAAAATTTCACTTTTAAAATCAAAATTAAAGGTGCGATTTTTTGTACGATTTTGGATGGTTTGGCAATTTTAATATTTGTAAAAAAATAAGAAAAATAATACAATTATTTGTATGTAGCAATCAAGGAAGACCAATATTCCACACCATACACCACCAAAACTCTCGACTACTTTAAGTAGATTAAGATATAAGAACATATATAGTAATCCAAGAATTCAGCAGCAACAGTCAAAATGATCGTTGATTCAAATAGGCCATAAAACGCTGTAAAAAAAAATTAAAAAGGTTTAAGAATATCTAAAAATGTTTTGACTTAAATAAATTGAAGACTATTACTGTTTTTATTTTATTAGATACACACTAAGACATTCTCCCACACCCAAGTCTCGAAATAAATGACCAAAGCCAATTGAATTGGTTGTTTCTCATTCGCCAATCTTTATCAAATAATATTAAACTGATGAATACAGTAAGAATTCATCAAGTTAGCAGTGTGTCTCGTTGTACTTACTATTAATATTGAACGGGATTTTAATATCATAACAAAATGCCTACAAACCGAAAGGATAAACCTATGGAGTTCAGTTGCACATAGGTTTGGCAGCCATAAAACCAACTCCTAAGGGTCCGTCTGAAACGTTCCAAGTTAATGATCTTAAGACAGGGCATCCAGGGTCCTTTAAAGACTTGCACTAAGTACTCCAATCATGTTTCCTTGATAGGAGACCTAGGTTGTTTGTGCAGTTTTAGTGGGTTAATTAACAAGTTAGTCAACTGACTGAACTGACTCGCCAGAATCGTCATCTGGAAGCTTCTTAAGGCTTGATTGGTATGATTTGGGTTTTCGATTCTTATAGTACGAGATTAGTCCTCGGACTTGAGGAATTATGGCAATTATGTGCATACGAAGACTATTTTTTGGATATAGCGAGAGCGGTGGCTGTGACGTGAGGTATGGACATTATAAGTCTTATCCAGTGCAATTGGAGTATGTAGCGAGGACGGTGAATTCCAAAAGAGGATATGTCCTCTGTCAATATATGACAGAGAGTTTTCCTATACGTTCTGAGATGGTTTAGACTCTAAAAGTCTTTGGCCAACACAATTGATCAATAAGGAATAGGTTTTCTAGATCAGATCAGTAGAGTAAACACGTTTCGAGTATTAAGCATAGTTGTCTAGTCAAGGATGGAAAATGATGGCTAATTCCATGCCCTAAACTAAGACCAACAGACGGTTGATAGTAGGACCGTACACGTATGAATTCAGAGCATAAATATTCGCGTCATATTTCATCTAATCTCTACGGTCATGGACTATTCCTAAACGGCCACCCCTGGAAACGGGTTATTTCTGATTATGGGATAATCTGGAATAATTAATTAAGTTTAATTTAATTAATTTTTGTTGGGCACACACACCTAAGTCTAGCTGAGGATGAACCTAAAGAGTCACATCCTACCACTGTAATGGGATACAATTAATTTGAAATTAATTCCAGAAGACTCGAATTAATTTAATTAGATTAAATAGATCTTTAGAGAGAATAAATGATTGGATCATTTATTTAAACCAATCCATTGGATGGATGATTTGAAATTTAGTTAATTAAATTAATTAGATTTTTAAGTTAGCCACTAAAACTAATTGGATTAATTTTATTGAGATGGGTTCAATTTTTAAGTTGGATTTATAAAGTGAAAGAGAGTTGATAAAAGGCTTGGATCCTTTAATTAGATCAACAGATGGTCCAATGTTGAACTTATAAATTAAACTATAATACGCTTGATTTAATTTTGATTAATCAAGTCAGGTCTATTAAACTGCAAATCCAAGGCCTTGGTTGGACTTGACTAGGTCAAGGAGTGTACGTGAGGGTGCATGGCCGAATTTGAGGCCTTGGAATCAGCCTAACATGTGTGTGTGGCTAGGGTTTTGGTTGGTTGGATTCTAATTAGGTTTGAACTCATTATATACTTGACTAGGTCATATATACACATTTTTTTCCAACCCTAGCCAACTTCAATACTCTCAAATCACCTCAATTTCGTGACTCTCTCTCTCTCTCTCTCTCTCTCTCTCTCTCATGGTCTCCATCTTTCAGGTTTTTCTCTTGGTCTTAGAGACCAAAGAAAATAAAAGAAAGATCAAAACATGTTAATTCATAGATATTATTTTGATCTCCATCTCTTTTGTGGAGAATTTGCTAGCACGAAATCTCAAATCCTTTAGTGGTAGTGTGTCTTTCTTGGAAGGATCTCCAAATTGAGATCTCACCATTGAAAGATCCGAAAATGAAAACAGAGAGGAAACAATGCTTGTAGCCAATCAAAGAAAAAACGACAAGGGTGAGGTTCCTTTTTACATATTGTATCTCTAGTTTTTCTTGTGTGATTCTTGACCTTCGTTTTTATTGTACACCGAATGCTTAGAAAAAATCCAGGATACACCCTTTTATCGGGATTTAATTGCTTGTTTTAATTATTTTTTTTTTTTTGGGCTTCCGCCGCACTTTCTAGGCCGATCCCACTCCTTTCAAGTGGTATCAAAATCCGATTCGGTGTATAGGCCTAGATCTAATATGTTTAATGTGGATTTGCATGATTATATATTTTTATCGACTTTAGAATCATGATATTTATTTTAATTGCATATGTAGATCTAGGGTTTTGTATGATTTAATTTTACATTTTAATTTTGGATATGAGGATTTTTTAAATTTGAAATTTCTGGATTGAACTATTTTCGTGTTGTATCAAAATTGCAGAAAAAAAATCAAAGTTAGTTCTCAGAAAAAGTCGCTCGAAATACGACTGCTATGATGCAGGCATCGCAATGACTCAAAAACAAGTCCAAACTGTCAATCTTGTTTGCCCCGGCGAATGTGAATGACTCATTCTTATCTATGAGTCCGTTATATATCATTACAGTATCCCATTACCCACTGACATCACGTTATTGCCTGGCCGGCTGTTTCCTTCTAGCCTATCTGCTTCGGTTCGTTTCCCTCCGATGTTGTGCTATTTTCTGGTGGAAATAAATGTATCGACGTGAGGAGAGCGCTGTCGAGTATCAAAAAATGCTTAGGACTGACCGCAGGCTGGTGTCATTGTCCTTAGGTTGATTTTTCTATTTTCTTTCAGGATTTTATTTGTCCGTTCTAAAAATAGCTATATTTCGAGAGTACTGATATTTTAATGTCTAATGTCTTGTGGGTTCAATGGAAACAATAATATCTCGGTTAGTTTAGTGCGGGCTCATAAATACTTACACTTAATCACACAAATGTATGGATGGCTGGCTTTTTGAATTGGTTTTTGGGGTCTATTTACCAGTTGAATAGTATTTATTAGTGGCCTTTTCAATCTGCGTTAAGCTACCCTTATGATAACCTCACACAATGTATATCAACGTTAAATACGTTTCGAATTATAAGGTGACGGTTGTTTATAATAGATGATACTTTAAAGTGTATTATTCTTTAGGTGTAATTACAACAATAGTTTCGCTGAGTTATGGATAATCACTCACTCTCTAATGACAAGATATATAGGACCTAGAAATTACTATTGCACTCCCTTTATATTTTACTTATTATCGTACAAGTTCATATATATCCACATAAACTACTATTATAAATTATAATTTTATCTGAGTCATGAGACGATATAGAACAATACCTTTACCACTCACATATCTTATATACAGAGAAGCTCTCTCAGAAATATATTTATAGAGAGCAATAAAATACAAATTTTGTTTAACCAAATATAAGTGATAATAACTCTTAAAAAGCATATTTTAATGGTTTTATTAATAGTAGGTGTAAGTAGCTACGAACTGAGATTGATTAAATGGGTGTTTTTAAAAATAAAGGGTGGTATTGTGTCGTACATAATCATGTTCGAGATACATTTAAAGTTATACTCTTAGTTCGCTCACTTAGACTCATTTAATGATGTGAACAATATAGTATATTTTCATCAAATAATATCGAATTTGAGTGCAGATGAGTTTAATAAAGTAATATATATTTAGCAAGTCCATATGCATCGAAGGGGAGTTTGATATGAAAAGCTAAATAATTATCCCTATTTAACACCTCAGTTAATTAAGATTTATATATAATTACGTAATTCATGAGCTAATGGTTGTTAAAAAATTATACTATTGCTTGCATTATATCTGCACATAAAATATGGAAAATGTATATTCGAACAATTCTTCTTCCCTAGTTCATGCGCCGAGTCCCACTAATACTCTTTAAAATTAACATAACTTATGGAGTGTATGTTGTTGATATAAAAAATCGTATTATGTGATATGCCGATTCTTACGAATGGCCCCATTAGGCTACACACTTGGTCGGATGGTTTTATTTTCAATTGGTTGTAGAGTACATAGTCGAGGTAGAGAATACAGTTAAAGATAGTTTATCTATTTAAAATCTCTTCATTTTTTGTTACAGAGAAAAACACATGAGAGTATATTCGTTTGTCAAGGGCAATTGGTTTCTTTGCTTCCCTATCGAACAACTCCCGCGCCAGAGCACACCACTAGTCGGAATTATGGCAGTGGCTCAGCCTGTTTCCAACTATCAGAGTATCATAGCGTGCGAGCTGGTTTTATCATACTAGAAGACGAACTCGTATACCTCTCATAGTCTGGGCTACTAATATCTCATACGCTCTCATATTCATATATGTACAATTCAGACGCTAGGCGAACGCCGCCTAATATCTATAATGTGACTAAGGCTGCCCGCAAGCCACTCAGAAGTCATATATCATCCTGGTCCCCTTATGCTGCTTTAGTCTTCTAGTATCTCCCACCGGAGAGATCCATGGAGAAAGAGACCCAAAGGGAGGAGCCCATGTACGAATGAAGAAATAAAGAGGTTTGTACAAGGCCCATCTTATGCTAGAACTTGCGCCGCTCTATCACATCCACCCTTTTCCTCGTTTAATCAACATTATTGTAGGTTTTCTCTAACCCCACTCTTTATCATTAATATGGAACCCCATAAGATACTACACACTGCTCTACATTCATAACTAGTAGTGATCTACATAAATATAGTTTTGCACTATAGTTATTTGGGTTTGTGATCATCCAACATGCTAGGCTATTATTTTGCGTGTGATGCATTTCCGATTTAATGATTTAATATTCTTACATGCAAAAAATCATTAATATGGTGATGAGTCTCAGTCAAAACAATTAATAACTAACTCACACTAATATTTCGATTTCAAAGAATCCCAATTATTGTCTTTATATGTAGACAAATATATTTATCAGTGACTCCCTTAAGAAAGTAAATTATGACAAACAAATCTATTAATTATATTAATAAATTATAGATTTTTTCAAAATGCAGACCATTCGTGATCTTTTTGCATCAAAAGTCTAAATAACTAATTTAAATCTAGTGTGAGAGATGATATAGGATGATTGTACAACCTACATAATATTTGTTACTACAGACATAGTTACGTAGACATTTGGACTGAATTAAAGACATAATCTATCTATTGTAAATATCTGGAATCAATAACGATTTATGAGGTAGTATTATATTACGTTCTTGTATCTATTATCCTACGGCTATATCCTTAATTATGTGATGATAGGTGACGTGTCTTGATGGTAGTGATATGCTAATACCATGATTCACAATAAATAAAACAACCTACCAGTTGAGAGGTAAACATTTGAACAATATGATTGCTTTATTGATTACCACGTCCCTTCAGATAACTCATATTGTAGAAAAAAAAACAGAAAAAGAAACCAAAATCCATCATTATATGAGGGTGAATCTCCTTTCGGTAGGTCAAGAATAATATTGATACCTCCCTCACAAGACTATTCATGTGAATCGTAAAAGTCAGTGAGAGCGTGTAAAATGACAACTTTGCCTTTACTGTATTTTTTCTTTTTTTGCTGAGATAATAGAGTGAGAGTTTAAAAATTTTATTAGAAACACTCAAACCAAACAGAAGGAAATACGGGTGTTCCTCAATTAGCAGAGCGCGCGCGAGTGTGTGATGAATAGGCTTCTTTTGGAAAGAAAATATTAAAATAATGATAAGGATATTTAATATGATCCGGTCCGAAATCGTAAATCCATATTACAATTGAAAATCTTAATAAATTATATTATACGATAAATACATATATACATTAAAATTATTTTATGATTTAATTTATAAATACGTATGAACTATATGTAACATAATAACGCATTAATTCCCGATATATTATACTTCTAGGAGTTCATCAAATAAAATTTAAAATGAAAACACCGTAAAACGGTAATATACGGTGAATTTAGTCGTAGGTTGAGGATTAATTAAAATTTTGTAGGAGCTTCATTAACCTAATATTTGAGAGAAGAAAATACTTGAGTAACTTTTTATAAATGATTTACTAGATAGAGTGCGTCCCACCTTGAAACTTTCTATTCCAGATAATGCCTATATATTTCTCTATTCTTCTGAGAAGAAAAAGAGTTGTGATGACTGATTAACATATAACCCATATATTTTATTTTTTAGTGATCTTATATAGATAGTGCAACACACTTAGAAAAGTATAATATTAGGCTAATGCGATAAACTGGCTGCTAAGCCAAATGAAGCATAAATAAGTGAGATATTCGAAAGATAAAAATCATAGTGCAATGAGTGAATAGATATGAGAGATGAGGACACTTATTTACCTTGGTCTGAATTAACATGTGTACTTGCCAACTTATGAGAATACCATAATATTCGTGCCATAACACATGTTCTCACATACAAAATTATGGTAAGTGGCAAGTTTGCAGCTTTTCTCCACAAAAGCAATACTATTTCTTTCCCTTCCAAATCTGGTCCCAAACCAAACTCTCCGTTTCATATATTAAAAAAAGAATTGCCTCTAACTTATTCACCAACCCAGTATATTAGAATAAATGACGATTACAACATTCATTATTTTTGTTGTTGTGCCATATAATAATTCTTAAGTAATTTTTTTATATTTTTAATATGTGACGTCAATAGATCATTATATAGTGCTCATTTAATTTTTTGGTCTGCGAAGATGATTGATGTAGAGTAGTGATATTCATTCCAATATCAATGAAGACATAGTGATTGTTGATGATGTTATTAATTTGATCACCTATCGAAATAATATAGGAACTGTGTTTGCATAAAAACCGCGTGGCGCACACGTGAATGTTTATGAAATGCGAGTAAAAAGAAATAATGAGCATTGATATGCATTTTATATCTGTGGCAGTCTGGATACATACATTTTCATATCCCTATAAAGCTGAGTCTACAGTTGATTTATATAAATAACAAAACAATTAATTATATTAGGGTATTATTTAATTTAATATAGCAATAGATACAGTGGTCTCTAAAAAATAAAACCTTAAATAATGTAGGTTTCATTCCGTTTAGCCAAGTATGTCAAAATCTACAATTTGTTGGTCTCCGTATGAGGCCATAGAATAATAATTAACATAACATGAAACAAAATCTAACGAGGTCTTATGGCATAATAATTTGATATTTATTGCTTCAATTTGAGAGTATTATAGTGCTCCAAATGATAGAGGCATCAAATTTTCACCTTTTTACCAAAGACCCAAAAGAGCAACCCAGGTTGTCGGATCGCGAGAAGTAAAGGTTAGAAGGAAAGTGATGAGACGTCTTTTCTTACTAAAATTACTAGCACTCTCGAGTGCTTTTCGCTCTAACCATATGCACCACTAGCGCGGAGTGCTAAGCATGAGAAGAGAATGTGGATAGAAAGAATAATGGAGGTGTGAATATAATAAAGATCAAATATAATATGTTGATTTGTCCGAGCTTGACTAATAATTTGGTCCATCAAATAATAAGTCAGAATGTGTGGTTTGAGAAATATCCAGTAAATTTGTAAGAGACAGTGTTCCTAAAACATTATCTCTTATTCTTATAGTAGAGAAAAATGAGAGAGGTAATAATTACTTAGTATACAAAATAATTTAATTTTTAAGTAAATTTTAATAAACCCATAAATTGATACACTATATATATTGAAATACATACATTGAGTTGAATATGAGAAACGTAGGATATAGCACTTTTATTTGGTGAGTATGTGATTATTTCATATCAAAATTAGGTTTGCTAAGGTAGTAATTAAGCGCACTAAAAAAAGTGTCGGAAATAAGTAAGAGGCTATCAAAGAATATATGAGCCGAACTACTCACGCGAAAAGTTGTTTAGCCAAACTAACTGCGCAAACAAGTACAAGTTTCATACGGTAGCTGTTTAGAATCTGCGTGTATCCAGCCACTTTGTTTAGGTTTCTCATTAATACAACTCTCAAGATGCCACCCCACCCAGACTCCGCTATTATCTACTGCAACCCTGAAATTCTGCATTATCACTCTTGCGTTTATATTACTTCAGGGTTATTTTACAAGCTAACTTACTCAATTGCATTGCGTTTAACCAATTTTATTACATACTTTAATTAAATAATATGAGTTTACTTCCTCTCAATAACCGGACAGTATTAGAATTTTAGGTGTTATTTCGTGTCTGCTGGGTAGAAGACCACCCTGAAATAATTTAAGACGAGGCGTTCTTAACTTCCAGCCTTTACTTCATCCACTCTAAGATTTATTTAATTCTCAGAGTTTACGGAATATCTGCAATATCACTACAATGACTCCACCGCCAATTTACAAACGTATGCGGCAACAGAAACTCCACCAACCGCACACTTGTTCTTTTCTTAGCATAGCAGTTTTCTGCCCATTCCAAACTCACACCTTTTCTACCCTAAAAATTTCGAAGCGAGAGGAAACATATAGGGTGTAAAAAAGACCAGATATGATTGAAAAAAACGGTGATGAAAAAGTTTCTAGCGCTTCCTAGATTTACGCACGTGTATAGTTTACATTCCGGAATTTATTTATGATGTGTGATTTATCAATAAGAGTACTTATATCAAGATTACATTAAGTCAATGTATGTGATTTAGGTCTCGATGTTTAGCTTATTAAATCATATTTAATTGTTTTTAATCTTGAGAAGAATGTAATTAATAGACCGTTCCAATATAATAGCTCTTTTTATGGTGGACAAATATGAAATGTACCAATTGCACTGTGTTGAAGTTGAAGATCGAGTGTTAGAATATCTTGTCTATGAACTTCAACCTATACTGATTATATCTAATCTAAGATATCAAGTATTATGAGCGTTTCAACATGATGTATATTATTATGAATATGAATATGAGTATGTGATTGAGATTTATTATAAGAATTTTTATAGAATCTTTAAGATAACGTATGTGTGTTATCTAGTATGCTTCTAAAAAAAAGTTCTCGGCACTCACCACTTTCATGAATTTTTATTGTGTTATTTCGAGAAATAGTCAAATAGTGTAAATTCTGGGAGTGGTGAGATGAAAATTGATTCTTAAAATATCTATTAATGAGAATGATACGATTAGCTCTATTACAGTGAAAGTTCATTTTTGGCCATGATTAGGGAGAATCGGCAGGTATATAGATGTCTTATGGCCTAGAAAAAAGCAGAAGGCTTGATAAGGAAGAAATTCAAAACTAAAGTTGGGCTTCATTTCATTGGTGTTCCTGAAACAAATTGTCGCCTTATGTATGGAAGATTGTAGAGGAAATATATCTTGATCCCAAGAAAATTACATACTCCACTGCGAGGTCAAATGCGGAGAGTCATTCCCAAGCCCCACGTCAAGAAAATAGAGTTGGGAGTAAGTAGTAGCTCATTCCACAAATTTTCTGTCTCGGAAGTGAGAACCATCATCCATATAATTGCGTGAAAATATAAATATACCCCTTAAAGTTCTCTTTCTATAACTGGCTTTAATAATTCTACCTTCGAGACTTTGGTTTTGGTCTGAGTGTGTGTGAGAAATATAAGATAAAAATATTAATTAGAGATTCGATATGTCCCACAAGACATGTAATGTTTTGGTTTCTATTTCTACTCGCATTTACTTGAGTATGATCAATAGCGTTGTGTAATAGCTCTAACCGATCAGTCTCTACATAATGAAGTGGCGAGAATATATGGAGAGAATAATATCCCAGCATTCTATATTGAAAAAATATGTGAATATCTGCGCAATTTTATCAAAAAGATCACACTCGGTATTGATTTTGATAAAAATTGAGCCTAAGATCAGTGGCAGTTGGTTGAGTTTATAAACATGTTCACTTACTTTATAAACAAAATACGCGTATTACAAATGATAAGTATTTCAGATTAGTATATCTCGAGAGAACGCGAGCTATGAAGTCAATTGACATTAGCTCTGATACTCATATAAGATCTATTATTCATCCTCTAATACTTTATCACTTCCTCCTCAGTACACAACACGAACAAATATTGATTCTCCCATTAGTGCGAGCTAATCGACAGAATTAGTTAGCATATCTCTAACACAAAAGTCTCTATACTTCTCCGAAGAGGCCATTGATTCTAACTCCTGAATGAAATATAATAGCTTCAGCACTTTCCACAAAACCTGAGTTCACAATGACTTTAGAACTACAGTGCAGATTATATATGCCGTGTTAATCTTTATTCCTTTATTCACTCACCATATACAATTGAGAGCCTCTATGCCTTATATTTCGTAGGAAAGCTAGGATATATGCAGGATTCTTTCCATTGAGACATTTTTCGGTTACCACTTTCATTCACCTTTCGCATGTGAGTATTTATCGCCTATCTTGTATCATAGTGTCGTTGCTGCTACTCTGTCGGCGCTTTTGTGTGATGGTATTTGTGTCTAGTGTCTCGGTAATGACGGCTCACTGGTTATCCTATTCACTGTATATCAAGTATTCCCTGATGTAGCAATAGACAATTGTCAAGATCAGTCTTTAATGCTTGAATTAAGGAATAAACCAGCCACTACTACCGGCACTTCTCACACACGAGCCATCGGTACTTAGAAATCTGCGCACTCATGCTATTCGATGTGAACCCTCTAGATGCCGATGCTTTGTGCATCCGTCTGATATCTATCGCCCGCGAACGGCGTGCTATGATGTGCCTTCACTTTCCAGAAGTCTCGCCCTCGCCTTAACCACTGTGCTCCAAACAGTCGTACATATGTGGTGCTGAAGTCGTGGCGATCACACATAACATACGATTAGCCATACACATCTCACGTAGGAATGCCACTACAATGTGACTCCTACGACGATCTCTGTTGATGACATGGGCATAGTTAGGATACCTTGCACAAAGGATTTCAAGCGTCGAAAATTCTTCCAATGCTTAAAAGTGATGTGGTCTGGACGACATCGGTACCTTCCTAACCACACGGGCCTGGTTCTAAGAACATGCCGTGGTATATGTGCAGGTGATTTCTCGTGCGCGAGTAATAATATCCATTCCGCAGCCGCAGCGAGTTGACTTCGCGATGTGAGTCCCCGAGTTTAAGTCGACTCGTGCATTCCATATTCCCATCCCTAATTTCAAAGTCTACATCTTCCGAGAAGATACCGTTTATAAACCTCATCTCCTCTTCGATCCGGGTCCGGCTTTAGAGAGAACCCATTAAACTACGCCAGGAATTATTTGGGCGACATTCTCGACCCGTGCGTGAATCGCGGGTCATATATCTGGACTCGGATCTTGTGCTGGTGGATGACATTTTAAAGCTGTGGGAGGTGAAAATATCGGAGGGGGGAATAATCGGGGCCCCGGAATACTGCACAGCGAATTTCACCAAGTTATCTTCAACGAGAATTTCTGGTCGGAACCCGGGACTGAGCTCTTCGTGGAGGTCACTTCAGGTCGAGGAGAACCCGTGTATATACCTTCTCAACAACAAGGGAGTATATTTGGCTCGATATGGAGTATGAGGGGGTTAAGTGGTTGAGGGAGATGAGGCGGCCACTTTTCGCAGAAGTATGTTTGAGGATACTGAGCTGAAGCGATGGGAAGTGCAGAGAAATGATAACGGAAAATGATATTTATCTAGTGTGGAGTTCTCTCCTGCCGCCGTATTCTCGTAAGCTATAAGAGTGTGCATTTGGAGGAAGTAAATGCTGTAGCCGATTCCTCTCGATCGATAAGCGTGCGATAAACCCTCAGAAAATCCGCGGATATGGGGAGCTTCTGAAGCTATATTAACGTGCCACGGGACTCCTGCAGAGCGAGATGTGCCTATACCTTTTCGCGTTGACTCGAGCTCGAGCCTGCATAGCGACTAGGTAGAGTGGAAAATGAGAAAGCTCTTTGGGTTAGGCTTTATTGACCAGGTATCTCGTTGTTTCCCACTTGGATCTGATGTGAGATTATCTCTTCGTAGACCTGAGCTCTAATGATTTGGTATAACAAGAGCTAGCTGTCTAAGTGTATCTTCTTTGTCTCTTCATAATAGGAGTTTACTCTAAACCATCCTCTGTTCAGTCGATCGCTCTTGGAGGAAACAGATGAACAAAACCTCATCAGGCACAGTTATGGGATATTTACTGTGCTCTAGAGTCTCGTATTGTGCTTTGTTCCCTATCAGGGTTATTGTGCCTTTGTATATTTGGTTATTACTCCCAAAGTTGAGTCTTTACTTTTTTCTCGCGCTCTTCTACTCCACATTACTTGGCAGCGTTCTATCTTATCATAATCTGTTCAGAATTTAGCCTTGGTATGAGGTGGGTAGCTCTGTACAGATATCGTATGTGCGGCGGGAAAATTCTTTGGAAAATGATGGTAAATTTGATTTGATTGAGAGAATTGTTGGGGATTCCTTTGATTAAAGGAACCAATTTTGGGCATTACATTCTTATTTGTATCTACACACAAGACTATGAATAACATGTAGTTGTTCAGTTCAATCAATTATTCTTCTATTCATCAATTCTCTTGTTCCATTTTCTCAATCTACAGCTTCGCTCCTTTTTTGTTTATTCATATCAATATTTTAAAAAGGTTGTAAATAAATCATAATATATTCCACTACAAACTGAGTGGGATAGCGGAGAGTACGGAGCAAAGGGGGGCGTGACCTAATTCTGTAATTAAGAGTGAAATAATATAACACGAAATTCTTCTGGGATGCTTGAAAAACATTTATATGTCATTAATAGTGACTTGATAGATTATTAACACAACACTCAAATGGACTGATATAGTTTAGAAATATATTCATATATAAATATTTTTTTTCGGCTCATCTAATGAAATAAGCTGTCACGTAAGCATATTTAAATTTATAAGAGTAAAATCACGTGTTCAAGAGGACCGAAGTTAAGATGATAAAGTTTATGAGTTAAAAAGTTCTATGATAATAATTTCTTCTCACATTCGCGATCACACGAATGCTGCGAGTATGAGATTCGTGTTGCAAGGACATAATGGAAGGAAAAGTTTTCGAGGGCAGCCCGCATATTGAGAAAAGTGTAACGTGGAAGAGTGTCAAAATAACCCGGCCCTCCCTAGCTCTGGTGTTCGGAGTTAATGACTGAGACAAATGGCTTCTTCACCATTTACTCTCGAAGTTCTACCATAATGCATAAATTATCGCGTAGCCGACTCAATAGTGATTGCTCACAACCCCTTCTTCTATAGCCCCACGGGGAAGATTACGGTGGCGCATCCACGCGAACACCTCCTCTTTCATTTCAACTCTTTTACTTCTCTTCTGCTATTGAACCAATTGACTTCAATAATTTGGTTCTGCGGATAATCACATTTCTGACTGCTTCAATTCTTTCCTTAGCCAAATCACATTGATTTGAACTATTGGATTTGTTAATATTGTTCACATTATTCAAATTTATTTCCTCCTTTCTTTTTTATAGTATGTGCCATCCTCGTTCAACGGCTTAGAAGTTTTGAGTCTCAGATTGATGGAAATTTATGGTTGAACCTCAACAGTTACATCATCTTTCCTTACTATTTCACGCTGAGTGAATTCGAATATTGTCTCACTCGAGTGTTAGGTCGCAGTCCAATGAGAAATAGTTCTACTCTAAGCTATAATGGAGAACTCATACGACACTCGAAATAACACTACTCTTTTTAGTAGTAGGTCAGACTTTGTTGAGTATTATGGATTTTGATAATATCGTTTAGGATATAGGACTAAACCTTCTCCAAATGTATAGTAAAGATGATTGATACTCATAATTACATACGTATTGTATGGAGTTACCTATTACTTATCTATTATTAGGTAACTACCTTCAGGTTCTCAGAATCACAACTGTCTTTCTCTCTTTAGCTTTAATACCATAGAATATCAAACTATGCTAGAGGTATTTGAAAGAGAGTGTGAAATTTATGACATAAAATTAAAATAAAATATCTGAATCCCAATGTAGTATTTATGGATGCGATTTTAGGAGGGGCCACACATAAAATAGTGATCTTCCCCTCACGACCCATATGACATAAGGAGGCGGTAGTGCCAACTAAGACTATTTAACACGAAATATACTACATTAAGTCTCTACGTAGTTGCTTTACAGAACTTCCTTCTTGGATATATTTTATATACCTAAAATATTAACGAGAAGACACCAATATCACTCCACAATTTTATTTCAACAGGAAAATGAGCAGGAACAAAGAGAGAAATTTTTCACATATGTCATGACTTTGCATACACTGATTAATCTTATAAGATGAAGGTTGATCGCCTTAAATTCAATGAGGGCAGCCCGGCAGCCATGTATTATAAAATTCTTTATTCTTAAATTCCCAATTTTTCAAACTCATATGCATTCTCTAACCTTATCGTCTCTCTACTAAAACTTTGTTTGAAATCCTGTTTAAATCAGTAATAGAAATCTAGTCCACCTCGCTACGGATTTATCTGTGCGAGCTATTTCTATAATGGAGACTAACGTTGGAGGGTATCATGAGCAATCTGTGAAATCGCAATTGCACTTGGCAAACACAAAAGCATGTAAAAGTATTTCCTGTATTTTGTGTCGTGAAGAAAAGGAGAACTCCCTTTCCCCACATTTCTTGCCTTACCTGTCACCAAAACCATATCATGCATAATTTCTTACAAGATATAATTATTAACTTCGTAGTTAAAGGGCAACAGAGACGAGACTAACTATGTGCACAAAGAAATATCCAGCAAAGAAAAAAAAAAAAAAACATGCTGCAGACTATATATCTAGGTTTTCAAGTGAGAGGGTCGAACTTTGAACAATTCTTAACTTTTACACACCTCCCACTATAGTTATATATAGCTTAAAGTCGTGATTTAGCCGCACTCTGGTAAATATCCCTACCACCATTCATTTCAGACAATTTTCTCAAATGTAATTTATCAATAATGGCATGTACAAGAGTTTCTATCAGAGTTAGATAATACAAAACACTCTCGTATGCAAAGAGATCCCACTATTACTGAAATCAAACATTATGTAGCCGCTATCACGTTTTACAATCTCTCTTCTAGTACCTCTCAGATATGCATTAAAGCTTTTTCAATATGGCCCATACGCTACTTCAAACCGACCACGCGAGAATAATACACCGAGTCTGCTGGTATTTACTTAAATATTGCCAATAATTATGAAGGGTATTGTTCTCGTCGCTCCTATATTACCAATTCAATAAAAAGTAGGGAATACTTAAGGGGATGAAGCCATCACTAAGAGTGAAGAGCCGCTCGGTGGTCTGTATTCGCGCGTGATCTCTGCTGCACTTGGCTTATTAAGAGCGAGCGACTGAGAGTACTTCGTCTCCATCTCACCAAATGGCTAGTTTAACGCCTGCTCCTCTGCTATTCACCGATTTCAGCCTTAAGTCGCAGATCGCACCGCTGACGACGTAACCGCGAAGAGTGGAACCCCCGGCCGATTAGATGAGTTCCTGTAGAAGAGCTGTATATGGAGAGTAAATGGAGTGTGTGTTGGGAAGTCCCAAGAGCTAAGACTAGGGGACTTTCTACCTGATCTTTCATACCTAGCTCCGTACGACTCTGAGCTCTGAACTACATGTTAGCGCATCAGATAAGCTCTCTCATCAAACTCTAATCCGCCATCCTATGAAAAGAGTCTGGAAAAGGAAATGAGCTGGACAGAAAGCAACTTATTCACATCACGTGTGGAGAACTATATATTGGGACACGATTATAATGTATATATATGTGAACTGATATGCGTATTGTAATGGTAGACTATACAGCATTATGGAAAGATTAAAAATTGTGGGATATGATAAGCATCCCCCCAATAAGAAACCTACTACATTCAGAATATGTTTATTTTTTATTTTTAACATCTCCTCCCACTGTTGCTTACAATGATCCAAGACAACCTGATGTGCAGTTCCATCTTGCGGGCGCTTATTAACGTCATAACCCTCAACAGCACAAATGTGATTGAGGCGACGAGTCTAATCCATGCAAGAAAACTTTGTGCTATCGCGAGGAAGAAGTCCAGCAAAACTGTGTGAGAGTATCATATTCAAACCCCAAATCTTTTCCATTCTCACACTACACATAAAACATATGCTAATGTATAGAAGAAAAACCGGTGCGCTTTCTCGGAGAAAACACACTATTTAGTCGTCTCGACAAGGTACCCAGTGTCATTGCGCCAGATTTTTCACCAGTCCACAATTTTTCTCCTCCGGCGGTCAAAGAGAATACAGCTCATTCATTCTTTTTCTCTTCAATTGCTAGAATGAGATAGTGTGCTGACGGCATCTAACCATTATAATTTCACCTTTATACCAGATCAATATTACAAGGTAACTCTCCTCCTTTCATCACGACTTCAAACATCAAACCTTTTAGTTAAGCGTGCTGCATTCCTCAGTGAGTCATCTCAATCCAACCACACGCTTCACGATCTTGGATCTTATTCTATGACTATGGATAATACTTTATACAAGCAATATGTCAGCACTTCTATTTCTCCCTCATACTATACGTAATTATGCTAACTTTCTCACAGTGTGACATTATTAAAGAACAGATTTCAGCTAAACTGCTTGATTTCGTCTGTCATTTCCTCCTCCAGCTCCTTTCATTTCACGAGGAAAACTTAACGTCAGAACGAATACGTGGTTCGGTCTTCCAAATCAGTGGCGACTCTGCGATCTTTTTAGTATGTCGATCCTACGTTATAACCTATGTTCATGGCTATATGAATCACATTTAATCGAAATTTATGGGTCAACTGAATAAAACAGAAACTAGAAGTAATTTTGTCCTATAGCATTTTTAGAGGGAACAAAAGAAATCCGTTGCCTCGTACAGGAAGATGAATGAAACCTGAAAGTTGGGATTCTTCTAAGCTGGCATAAAGGCTCTCAAGCAATAGTTTGTGTATGCCCCTACCTTATCATTCCCACTGTACCAATACTGACCCCAATCTCATTTAAGCATATAGAGGTGCCTTAGCGCAAATCCTCGCACTTAGAGCGCATGCTCCATCTATGATTTAGGATCAGTTAATGACTGGGCAGAACATATAGGCGAGAGTCATATGCAGGAAAAGTTAGTGTAAATGGGTCATTTGGAGCAATTCTCTCCTAGAGAAGCGAGTTCCTCATATATGAAAATTCGGACGTGTTACTTAATGATCTCTGAGCAACCGAAAACTGTCACACTGCCAACGAAGCTCAGGTGTTATCTCGCTTATTCTCTATCCGATATAATCAGACGCAATGTCTACTTAAATGATACTTATTGTATCATTGGGGTTTGAGCCATAAGGCAGGCAAAGTGTACATATTTCTTCTGTTTGGACTAGTATCCTTTGTCAGATCGGTGATCTGAGATCCTCGCAGGGTCCTCTCCCTTTCATAAGAAAGAGGGCGAGGATGAATGTGGGTTAATTCATTCATTCTACATAATAGCATGCATTCTATATACGCTGACAACAAAGTGGATAATTAGAGTAGAATGTGTTCGACTATTCAAGGATGATTCTTGACTTCACTTTTACTATCATGAGATATGAATATACGATTACTATCATGGAGGATTCGCTTGTTTAGATGCTATCAAGTGGGGGTGTAGATCAGTTGCTTGGTATTTTATTACCGTGGAGTTATAAAATCCTTGAAGAACACGTAGTCGATGATTCAGTCACTGTGGCTCACTCCTTCTTGTTCTTCAAATTGAATAATGTAGATTATTGTGGGTCAGACTGGTGAAAGAGTTGGCTGCGTCAAGGAGTCAAAGAGACAGACACTAGATCAAGACAAAGCCTTAGGCTCCTTTGAAATGGATATCAGAAGATAGAGACGTGTGCTATCCACAATCTAGTCTCTATGTATCAATCCTAAGTTCCTACTAGATCATTTATAAAAGCTAAACAATACGTAGTGTCTCGCAAGAAGCGTTTTCTTTTGAGAGTTTCCTATGCTCTTCTTATGCATTCGTGAAATCAAGATATATTATTAAGTAAAATGTTTGATATCCTAGTATTCATCTACATATAGGAAGTTGAATGTCTAAGAATCTAATTGTAGAAAGAATTAAAAAAAGCTTGCGGTTAACTCTTTTTTTTTTTTTTTCACCTAGATAGGACAAGTAGAATCAATGCATATCGTAGCTAATTAAGACTTCGGTTCTCAATCCATTCTATATGGTCCATTCACGGAAGAGATGAAAGAGTAATGGTAAATGAGTGCGTTGGATACACATTATGCGTTATGGTCCAACACACAGCTCAGGAAAAAATATATTTTCTTATACGGATTTTTCGCTGCCATTATCACTTTCATAGTTAGTTATATTTCATCTATGTTATCGAGGATGATTTCATTATTTAGAGAACTCATAAAAAGTATAACAAAGCTAAATATGTCTTTATTAAGTTAATTCTATATTTCATATATAGTAACTCCGGAGAGAGGACAGAAAATCAAAATTGCACAGAAAGATGCAAGACAACTAAGATGTTCACAAATTGAACTTATAATGCAGAGCAAAATGCATAATGTGTAAGCTTTACTGGTCTTATATGTATAAAATGAAAACCCTCGATTTTTTCTACTCTATGGAGTATATAAAAAACTACCTTCTGCAATTTCGAATGTTACTGTATCTATCGTCTAAGCACTATGAATAGTAGGATTTCAGCGTTTACTCCACTTGTATACCACCACTCACACTCATACGACCTTCCGCCATAATTTGATAAACCCTTCTTGTACCGAGTCGAAGAAGACACAAGTTCTAACTTGCGTCGCTTGGGATATAAAGAGTCGAGAGGTACGTCCCATTAATAGGTGAAAGCTAGATCGTATAATGTCTTGTAATTCACCGGTGAGAAAGAAACATGTCAATCTCAAAATTCGATACTATTGATAGTTGTCATTGCGCAACAATTTCGGTGTTCAGTGATAAAACGTTTATGCAGACTCTCAGTGACACCATACACTTACCGCGTAGCAATACAGTATAATGTTCAATTGCGACAAGAGGAGCACTCGGAAGAGATGCTTCCTCTAGACACTTTTTGTGAGATAGGTGTCCTCAATAAATATACAATATTTCCATACAGATAACACCATTCGGAGATATACGTCTGATCTTTTCATGTCATCTTGAGAGAAACGTGCTTGTTAACCGACATATGCACGCTATGCAATTTTGTACTCTTGATGCCCATAATCTTCGAGCTGTGTATTCAAGAACCCGGAGTTGCATTCCGACCTTATTGTCGCTTGGTATTTCTGACTTCCGTCTACTAAGGAAATGAAGTACATAATATTCAACTAAGCGCTCTTTCTTGGCATAGCGTTACTATGTTTTAGTGATATGCTCTCTTTTCCATTTGGGGGAGCGTATGAGCGTATAGGTATAACAAATTAGGACACTACTTTTCTACTTATACTCTCACTTTATCTCTTTTATAGTTGTCCTTTGAGGGCTTGATAGAGTCTTATGTGTTAGCTGAGAGAAAAAGAAATGAGCATAAAGAATAGACACCTCTGGAGTACAATCAAAAAATATATCAAGGGGGGCCGGAGGTACACAAACAATTCGTAATTTTCAATACACAGTTAAATGCCTGGTTATCCAGTCCTTTGTTCTCCTGCAACAGAATAGATTGAAAATGATGTTTTATCATCCTGCCTTCTAGTATTCGTCCAGGCCTGAACCTTCGGAGACATTAATTAGAGCTGATTATTTATATTTCAAATATTTACTAATTAAAAATCAGTTGAATAAATGTGAGCAAGGTTCACAGTGAACGCGTTGTGGTTTATTTGTTGGCCTAATAGTGTCTAGTCACAGAAACTCCGGGGAGAGCAAGGGCGAGTGGATTGATTTCCTAGATGGAAAGGAGGGAAAGGATCTGGGGGGGGGGATGGGAACGAGCCAAAAGTATCCTGAAAAAGATAACATTGTCCTAAAGTGTTCCTGATGGATGTAGGTTGATAGTATTTGATATGAATGAGAAACTTACATCACCATCTTTTAGGTTATTATGCGCTGATTTCTGTGGAATAGGACAGCCAATTCATTTACCACAGATATAGTTAACAGAGTAACAAAGATCAGTTTTCACTAAAATATAAAGATAAATACCGTGAGAGAGCGCGCGAAAATTTGCGCGGTATAAATCTAGTATCATGGTTTATTGCCCTTCTTCATTACATGAATGTCTGAATCAAGTTATCCAAGGGATGCTTCATGTGAAGAAAACCCCATATCGCAGCTATTAGCATTACATATTATACCAACACTTCTCATAGACCGTCAGGTGTATCTGTCTAAGAGGAGAGGCATAATTAGGAGAATGTTAATAATATTGAATTTTGTATTAATCTTTATGTTTAACTAAGAATTTGTGAACACTTTATGACCAATGTGATCATGACATGTTTTAAAGCTCTATCCCTGAGGGTTTTGAACAACAGTAATTACATAAAGTAGACGCTTCTAAGAAAAAAGGAAGACACCTAAGTAAGACACCAAACATTCGAAGCGGCATAAGATCGGAGAGAGGAGCGTTGAAAGGAAGTTACCTATTGATTGACAACAATCCTTATATATTCCTTTCCGATAATTATGGCCTCGTTGTAAATCAAGTGCGGAACATCATAAGAGCTACGTGGTTAAGAAGAAAGGGTGACTGTTGGATGTGTCCTTGTCCTGCTTATATGAGCAGGTGAGAGGGGTTGAATAATGTATATAGGGTGGAGCGCTAAACTAGATAGTCACTAAGTAGAGACTTGGTGCATTTAGGTGTTTGTACTTGGACTTGATTAATAACTTATCATCATGCAAGGGATGGGAGCTCTGAGCTCCTGGTCGGAAGTATGCCCAAGGAGTCAGTTATAGGAAAACCACACAAACTTTCCTATATACCCCGGTATATGTCTGTTACTATGTTAGAGACAACCAATGGGTAAATACTATGTCTCTCTGATGACGCGCGTACCCTCTGGCACATAAGCCATAGTTATAGTGTTCTTTAATCGTTTAACGAGCAATAAGTCGACCATATCCTTATGGCGCAGGCTTCACTATAAAGTTCTTTCAGCCACCTTTCTTCCAGGGACAATGTACTCTAGAGTCAATGACTCACCGAGAATCAATCAGAGAGGAATATACAGGTAAGTAAAAATGATCAAGGCGCGCACTGGGTCCTCAGAGATAGTAACGGAAAAACACACATAAAGAAACTGGCAACTCAGACAGGAATTGGATCATAATGCCAGTTTATAATGAAGTTACGTGTCTTGGTGGAAGCCTATATATCCAATCCCACTATACCTAGGCGAAGAATGTATCCCTGCACTCTCGCGGCATTTCCTTGATTTTAGTAGCAATGAGTTTCGTGTAAACTCATGCTGGAATAGAGTTAGAAGCCCACGGGTCGTTGAATCTTACGTTCATTCTCTCTCGAGGAGAATGAGGAGCTAGTTGCATGAGCGAATAACATGACTAAGATCCAGCGAGCGATAGTATTGGGCTAATATGTACACATCCTAACTCTGATGCCTTAAAAACAAACCGGATGCTCTTTAATCCGTGCTGTCCAGGATCAAACAGGTCCTTCCTAGTATATAACTTCATCAAACAATGGAAAAGTCAATCAAGATTTACCTGTCAATCCTAGCCAAGACGTTTTCAGATGACATGATCACAACTGGTATTTCTCTAAAAGTAGATGAACCCTGTTCGGACAACACAGTTTGGAAATTCTGTTAGCTAATCCAAATCATTAAAAATAACATTCCTCAGTTCAATTTGTAATTACGCAACACTAACGCAAAATATAAGATAGAGTATAGTCATCTTTTGAATCAAATTTACAGTATATTTTAAATCCTTGATTTCTTTAATAAACACAAGTGAGCAAATCCTCATCTCCAATTTATATCCTATGTCTAATTTTCTGCTTATCTACAAGACTGAGAAAATTAAGATCAGTAATTATCAATCTACCTTATTTTTAAATAACCCTGTAGAAATCCCGTGAGTTAATAACTCAGACGCAATCAAAGAAGTTGTAGAATCATATCACCTTTCCACACTTAATCCTTTTCATATAACAATCGAAAATTAAACTCTTAAACTATACGAGTAAGGTATATACAGAGAAAATCAGCAATGTTTGGTGTTTGATCCGTTTTTCTTCCATTACCAGAACGAGAACATATATGAAAGAAAGACCAAATCCTATACGTGTTCAGCTGCCGATCCACTCCAATCCCATGAAGCTTGTTCGCTGCATGTAAGTACCTTCTACCTTCCCTTCTCTCGTGCCAAGTACTTGCTGGTTCATCTCTATGTCATACCACGTAACAAAAATACTGTTGCATTCCATACACATATCCTATTAACCTTCACTCGATATAAGATCCCCAAACCACAACAATAGCGCAAAACAATTAAAAGGATTTCTGAAAAGTCGTTTCCGTTAACATCGTATTCGAATAAGTTTTGCAGAAAAATTTAGGAAATCACTGGCGCCACTCAGTTTCAATAATGATACAATCTCTCGATCCCTACTCTCGAATATGCAGACTAGAGATCTGGAACGTCGTTGTGTACGTAATTCTCTCCAATATATCGTTATCTTTGCAACTTTATAGATCTCTAATCCTCTACCGTTGGTGCATTGAGAAAACATGTATGAAATACAGCGAGGTATCAATACAGTGGTCCGAAAAAATTCTCTAGCAAGTCTTGTCTCCAATTCCTTAGATCGGTTATGAAAAGTAAAACTCATTATTTTTTGCCATATTGTCAAGAAAATATCTCATAGTCCCAAGTAAAAAGCCATGGTTAAGAATAACCGTGCAGTGAGACGTATTCTACATGCAGGAGACTGTCAGCTCTTACTACATCCAGCGATTCATATTAGAGTACTAGAAGTGATCTCTCAGTTTGGTCTACTTTTATGGCATTATGAATAGAGAAAAAATTAGAGTATATGAGTAAGTTCTACGTGCTCTTCTGTTTCTTATATCAATAATACTACAATATACGCTCACTTTCCCTCTCATTCTTACTTCGATAGATTTCAGAGGGGTAATAAATGAGTATTTAAAGAAACAAAGTCCAAATCAAGAGAATCTGAGGTTTTAAATTCTCCTTATATTTATCTAGTTGCTAGTACATATAAGCGAGCTGAGGCTCAGAGTATATTCGACAGTCCACTCTTTCCTCACCGTCTTATCCACCTTAATTCCCTCGCTTGCCATCACTTATTTCAACTTTCCCTATGAGCTACGGTTACAATGTGTTATCTATTTTACGCATGTAATAAGATGTGTTGGAAAATGATTAATGGTCGACTAGACGTCCAATTTCTTTGTGGTCAGTCAAAAGCTGTCCCGACTTCGTCCAAGAGAAATCCATGTGGAGTAAAATTTTATTTTCTGACCCTCATAGACCGTGGGTTCACGTTGACTAAGAGTTTAAAATGTACTACTCTGGAAATTTCTGTGTAGTTGTTTTTTCGCAACAACCGAGAAATCGCTTTTGTGGAAAATAGTAACCTTACGCATCGGTACATTGCTTGTAATTGGTCGTGCGTTCTAGAACTGGACAAATATGTCGGAGGTGCTCCTCGCGATGATTTCTTTGTTGACGACTCAGACTATGAAATGTATATTACTCTACTTCGATGCGTGTCTAACATGATGGACGGCTTGATTAATCTCTTGGGAGTTCGTATTGTCTCTCTGAGAACGAGAGTGCAACCTGATTAACTAAGGACCTCAGGTGATAATATCTCGAGATTGACGAATGGAATTATTACTTGAGTCAATTTTTTTATGCGCATTTCTTTGTGTCATACTAATCGTGTACTAATGAGTGATATTCAAGTAATTTTACTCAGGAAAATCTTTCATATAGCATTAGAAGATTTCTAAAGATTATTTTACTTAACATCAAAATGATTAAGTCACAGTAGCGCCCATTATAACCCTCTTTCGAGTGCATCCATACGGTGTTCGAGAAAAAAAGAGAATTTCATTGAGGGTACTTTAATGAGCCTCTCTCGCTTGCTACCGACAAAGAGAAAGGGGCCTGCAATCACAATTACAGAAGAGAGAGCAAATATAAATCAAGTCTTTTTTTTTCTTTCTGCATTTTTGACAGACGCGCTCGTTATTATTCAATGACGTGCAATTAGATCTACCTTCAAATTTCAAAATATATTACCTTGTAATTGAGTATGTGTTTATTTGCTCCAATGAAAAAAGGAAAAATTTTCATAAGCCTTTGGCGCTAGTATTAAGTCACCAGATGTAAATATGAAATGTGCAAGCGTTCTAGAATAAGTGATAGATGGCTAAGGGGATGAATTTGGCTATAACCATGTTATTCCGCGTTTCGCTCTACGTAACAAATTGCGAGAGAAAAAGAAAGGGTGATTTATCATTCAAAGTTGAGAAATAATTCTGCACTCACGAAATGTGGCCCTTTTTAGAAGCCATGTAGTATTAGTAACAATAGAGAAAATGTGTGCGATATTTGATCGGCGTAGTAACGCTAACATCAAAAAGAAGAACCATTGTCCAATCACAACCTTCTCCACGTGAGCAGACATCAGTATCTAGAGGATACCAGTATCAATGCTCCGATTCAGAATGTGACAGCACAAGACGAGCCAGCTATGAGCAGCCAGGAGCCGCCACAACTTCAGACAGGGAGTCGAACGAATAAGATCTGTTCCACACCTCCTTAAACGCATATCAACATTCAATATTATGATAGGAGGCAGCACCACCAGAATTCATGTTCCCTCGTTTTTTGAACAGCCCATTGACTGGTGTATTATACGTATTCTTCGAGCCTCTTACGCCAAAAGGGAACTATTCTATCTATATTTATGTGATATTTGATAAAAATATTCTGCGTTACTTATATTCCTTATTCTTCAGAGTTTGTACCGCTTAGTGTTCCTCATACGGATTTCGTGTCCGATTCCCAGTACTCATGACCATTCTGTGGTGGTATGGAATAATTTCCAGCTAATTGTGTGTACTGAATTTATTCTTGTTGACAGAGCTAAATAAATATACGCTTAATAAGTGAAGTAAATTTAGTATCTATCAGTATTAGAGTTACACTCGAGTACGTCGTTTTTCTTGTATTTTTCTATATTTGGGCCTTTTCATAATATGAGCAGAAGATAAGTTATAACTTATATAGTAAGAGCTAAGAGGTGATTTTGTGTAGATAGGAAGGTCGTGGTGAGGCAAGACATTGGCAAATGAGTCTCTCCCGGCGAAGATTGCCTACAAATTATATACCTGTAGCCCTTACTGCGCAAATGGCCCACTAATCTGTATACCTTTGAAAATTTAGAAGTCCAAATCCTGGAACTTTCCTGCACAGCGTTGACTCTGTTATGTCTTTTTCTTACTATCCACCCTTAATTTTTGCACAATTAATCTTTGAAAGCATAAGATTTTTTATTGGGTACAACTCCATTTTATCCCTTTTTACTCCCACAAGATTGTTATGATATGTATTTAAAATTTTTATTTTAGATTATTTTTAGGGTGCGGGGGTGGGATTTATTTGATTTAATTTATTTTTAATTAAAAATAATTTCATTTTATTATATGTATTTAGAATTAATTATATCTAAGTCGGCCATTTTTTAAAAATGTAAGATCTAATTACCGTAGAAATAAATTGTTCAGATTGACGGTTATTATGCATTTAAAATATATCAGTGGTCATTAAAATAAGAAATAATACATAATAGACAACGGTCATGCGATAAAAATTTAGTGGCGTTAGGTGAATCTAACGGAGATGGCCAAGTGAGCTAAATTTAAGAAGACATGGGTTTTTTTTTTTGCTTGTTTTTAAGATATAAAGAGATTATTAGCTGAGTTTTTAAAATACATATGGTTTTATGGTATTTGGCCATAAAAAAGCTCCACTACTAAAATCCTCCGCGAAACACCTATGGGAAGGAAAGGCGTGATTCTTTGCGTGTTTTGGACATTTTTTTAGAGCACATTCTACTACCTGTGAGTTTGCCCGACTATGTCGGGCGTAGATCAACGTACCATGGGCGGTCACTTCTGTTTGGGAGGGGTCGGCTGAAGACTGGCTACGCCACATTGTTAAGGAATGCATGCTCCTACCGTTGCTCGCGCACTTACTTTTGCTTGGGGCATTTGAGCTCATAAAAATAGAGTCTTTTTTTTGGGAGGTTCTCAATCTCCTCTTGTCACGTTTATGATTGTGAAAAGTTTACTTGTAGAATTATTTGCTCTGCTTACTGAACAAACGTGTAGCATATCCGATGTTAGGTCTTAGCTAGATTGTTGTTTTTCTTGTGAAATTTGTTTCTCAAGCTTGCTAGCTTATTGCTTCGCTCGGTGGTGTTGGTTAAGTTTTCTGTTGTTGGGTTTTTCCCAGTTATGGAAGTGTTTTCTTGTTTTTTTAATTTTTTTTTATAAAAATTGCCCTATGATGAAGTATAATCATGGTTAAATATACTTGTTTTTGTTGCATTTTCATCCCTCTTAAAAAATAATATTTTTTCTTAAATATATTTATTTCAATGTTGAAATCCCAAGAAAATACATAAAATTTATAATTTAAATTGAGGGTGGGGTTAATTCTTTTTTTTCTTAAATAATATTTTGATTAATATATAAATTATAATTGTACTTTCAAAATTTGAATCTAGGAATTTAAACTCTTATAAATTAATGATATAACAAGATGAATTAATTAGATCTGATAAATAAGGGCATAATGGTCAATTGGAAAAAAATAATGGTGTTAGTTTCAATTAATAGAGAGGAGCACATGAGTTGTAATTAAGAAATTAGATGGATTTTTTTTGCTTATTTATTAAACAGTGAAATTTTTTAACTGAAATTTTAAAACATCAATGAATTTTATGCAATTTGGCCGATTTTACTATGTTACAAATACAATGACGTGTGATTAATTAATAATTATTTTAATCAAATTATTTAAATTTGAGAAAATGTTCGTAAAAGAAAATAATTTAAAGATTCTATATTAATATTTTTTGAAATTTAATAAATAAAAAAATATACAATTCAAAATATAACTTTCAGGATTCAAAATATAGAATTATTCAAATGAATTCAAAATTATCTGTTACCTTAAATTTAAAATCCCTAATTTCAAATCTTTTGCGCACAATGAAAATTTTCACAAAGTACAGAGAGTCGAACTTGAATACGTCGTCTTCTTCTTTTTTTAAAAATAAAAATAAAAAAAAAATAAATAGCAACTGTCTGTATACATATTTCATGATATGCATCAAAATATGGCTTTCATGCGGATGTCTATGTTTGATTAAGGTTGGGCATAATAATGGGACATATGGATTATTTTATATGCATATTGCTAAGTATGAACTGGTGTGACCGTTTCAACTCCCACTTAAAATACATTATTTGTCTAATTGATATATAATTTAAATAAAATAATTAATTATATAATAAATATAAAATTATCATATAATCAACTCGATTCAATTACACTAATTTGAATACAAATTAATTTTTCCACAATAGATGATTTTTGTTTTTTTTTTTTGTCATTGCCTACATAATTGTTTATGTTTAATATACATAGTGACATATTGAACTCGCTCCTCAAATTTTGTTAATTTTTTTTAAATTTTATCAAAATATATAGGTTATTTAATATTAACCCCCTCTTATACTTATCTCTTAAATTGCGATCGAAATAAGAATAATTGTGTCAATGTGTCGAGCCAAGAATATAGAGATCTTTTAAAGTTTTTAGGATTATTGTCACCTCACTCCCCCGAACCAGATTAATATTGAGTATATACTTAAGAGAATACACGACGATGAGGAAACGAAATTTTCCTTATTTCTAGTTCGTGAAATCGAATTGTCAGATATGTAGTGAGATGTGAAGATAGTGAAAAGGTAACTATTTAGTTTGGAGATTGATGTAAAGGATAAGCCCTTTACTACTCTGTATCCTTTAAGTTGATTAGAGAGAAAATTGACGTGTTTCAATAGAGCGCAATTTGAATAAATACCCTTCTATAATTAATTAACTTTCTATTAACAAGTAATATCACTACTCCTATCACACCAACGACAATTTAATTGTGTCAATAGAGACTACAAGAATAATATAAGCTCTACTTAATACACATTTATTATCTATAATCCATCGGTTTTCGGCTCGACTGAACATCTCTACGAAACTTCAGTTAAGTTATAGAAAAAAACATTATACCTCCTCCCAAAAAATAATTCTCATAGAAAAGCCTCTTGCGCCTTCGCATATTATGTGCTGAGAAGAAGCAGTTCAATTCGTTCAGCCACTTAGAGTAGTTCCTCTCTCTCAAGAGTTTATATATCAACTGTAGAGGAAAACATTATTACACTCCAATCGCAAATAAATTTTATTATTACAACACTATCGTTTGCTAGATCGACATACTAGTAACTCCTTACACCGAAGTGCACATTATACATAAATTTAAAATCCCCAAAAATTTATCAATTGTGCATATTAGATAGAAACAAAAATATTTTGCCCATCAAAAGAAATATAAGCATTCCAACCGACAAACCAACATCTCTCACAGTATAAGACTTTCCATAATTTACCACCTTATACTCAAGGAAAATATAAGTCCAGATCACTCCAACGCTTCGCTATATGTATATGAATTCTTGAAATAAATTATGAATTATAGGACTCTACGTCGGAATAATAGAAGAGGTCATGTGGAACAGCGAACCTACACATCACACTATAGACAGGTAAACCAAAAAAATGTATTTATTCGTGCTGTGGGACGAAGTCTAGTGCTGTCTTATATGTGAGCTGTAGTATAAATCCAGTTGAGTACGTTCCGCCGACTTCTAGCGGAACTCCGTAGGACGCGCCTTCTTTGGACTTTACTGTAACAGGCGAGGCTGCATCATTGAGTATTCTCGAAGCCCACCGCGCAGCCACGACTGAGACTACTTCCTCATCCCTTGGTTTTCTCGACGCTACGGCGAAGGAAGGAGATCTACATCTCTTTTAGTCCGTTACTCGAAACTTCTCGTGCATTACTCTTCCATCAAGACGAGAGACTTTGAGGGTATTCACGTTACGACGCTCAATAGATTTTTCTTAAGAGTAAATAGTCACTCGATCTCGGGTAAGTTGCTGAGTAATTGTCCTCTCGTGCTGTTTTCTGTGGGTAGAATAGTATTAAAGGACTCAACGAGAACCTGGATTAATGGCATTGAACTTAAAAATATATGGATTACTACGTAAGTGTACGTTTAAATGTTATGGAGATATTAGTTACTTCATCCCTGCTCATCCACAATATCATCACAATATGTCATGGCTATTGTTTATTTATGAGAAGAAGTTTAGGTCATCTCGAATTAGTGTCACAGTTCGCACTGTGCCCAGCAACTCTAGAATATATTCATATATGCACCCAACTATAGTTGAGATTAATTATAAATTCTTGAGTTTTTTCTTTTCTTTGGAGTTTGATGTGAGTAATAATAAAAGAGATAATTACACCATTTCTTTTTATGAAATTTAATATAATTATAAGTAACATAACTATTTAAATCTTTGAGATATCTTAATAGTAAGTTTGTATTCTTTTCTTACATTTTTTCTAATGTTGGAATCCTCGAGAGTGTTGTCAATTACCTAAGCGATTAAGGATCTAAAAATTTGTTAAATTATATTGAAGAACATAGAAATTAAGAAAATATATTTAATACATTATTAATTGAATTTTTATTATAATACTTAATATTCTCGTAATTATACCTTCAACAGTCATATCCTGTTTTTTCGTAAACTTACCAAAAACAAATTCAATAAGTTGAATATGTAGAAAGATAATATAACATCTCATTTCTTTTTTTAGTCATTTTATCTAAATTCCTCACATATATATGGCATATATGTACGTCACAATAAAATCAGTGATGACAGGGTAGTTATCATTACGAGAGAAAATGAATCATTGTGACCTGTCAATTAGCATGTTTGTATCTCTTAATTAGAGCCGATGCAGAGTTGCTGAGTGCGAGCCTATTCAGCAATACAGTTAGAGATATGGAACACACCTTTCGCAATACATTTTTTTTTCTTATATCAAATTGTCAACTCAATTCCCTTGCGCATTCATGAATTTTTCTCTCTATAAAATTTAATTTACTTACAGATATTTGCAAACCCTATATTTTTATATACTGGTTCAAGTGATTATTTGGATATAGTTGCATTTACGCGATTATATAATTTTCTTTAAACTACTTAAAGGAGAATAATCACTCATTAATGCTAGGCTCCTTGACACGCACACCAAAATTATGTAGCGAAGAAGAGCATTCATAGAATATTATCAAAGAGAAGTAAATGAGAGAAGACGTCCTATTCCGATAAGTAGGAGTTTTAAAAGATTGTAAGAAAGCCACCAAACTTCATATTAGAAACAATTATATGTTAATATCTTTATTAGATTCTTTTATAGTATATAAACTTTCTGAATAGTTTTGTGACATTACCAGGCAAGAGATTTGTATTTGTCATTTTACCACGAATCAAATATATGTGTATAGCGGTCCAGAGGCCTCGATATAGTATTCTAAAACATTTTATAAGTTTCATAGATATAATATTCGAAAGAGGGTAATTATGAGATTTATCTCTCAAAAAACATAAAATTCTATAATCATACAGGAGCCCTAAAAATTTCCTTCTCCTAAAAAAAAAAAAATATATGTACGAAGTGTTGAAATCATGTGACAAGACTTTGAAACATATACAGAATGTTTTTTACAAATATAATTTTATGATTTGTCATAGGAGATTTTTAATCGAATTTTATAACACAAAGGGGTCTTATGCCATTTTCCCTATTTTTACATATTTTATGAATTTTAACCGGTGGTGAGCTGTAAACATTCCTATTTGTGGTAGTTTCGTATGGTTAATATTTGTTCTTTCAAGTACAAAAAATGAGGAGTAATTAATTAATTAAAAAGGCGAGGAAGACAATAATTAGAATAAAGAAACTGAAATAAACACTGTAACATATACACTTTACAAGTAAGCACTATACAAAGACAATCAAATGGATGCAGCAGGATCCTATGACGCGGACAATTCCGACATCCATATCGTATCAAGCAGATGAACCACACCAGACATAGATAGCTTAGGTTTCATGCCATACCTGAATATAGATAGTGCGTCCATAAAACGCTTGCCAGGCTTCAGAACCTATTAGATATAGCGCTTCCGATGACCTTGAGAGTCTGTTCTGTATTGTAGATACTTCTAAGAGTGCCATTTGATTTCCAGTTGGAGATTCACCATGCTCTTTTGTTTCGCTCCGTTGACCATTTTCTTCCTTACTCACCCAACCTGGTCCTGTTTAGTGAGCACTATTCTCCTTTTACTACCTAGTCAGACGAAATATTATTCGAGAAGATGCAAAAGTTTGTAATAGGGGAAGTGAGTTTCGTTGGTAGGTGCGTTGATGTGATGTTACGTGCGAGGATCATTTGATCGCCTCGCAATATAGTAGGCGTCTCTCATAAAGGAAATGAGTACACCTGAGTCATGAACATATATAGTGTAGTCTCTGAGAGTAATGTATATCCGCTAGCATTTTATAGATTCTATGTGCGATCAATATACCCTAGACAGATCAGCGAGCGAGAAAGTGTGAGAATTCTTGTGGATTTTGAAGTGGCGGAATTATAGACAGATAGAAGTGACATATGATTGACAGGGGGCGTCGAGGAAAGACTGGGCCAGACTGATTCAGTAAACGGATATATATGTAGGTTTCTTATACTGGGTGGGGAGGAGAAGCTAAAAGGCTTGATATTCGAATTAAGTTGATAAGTCAAAAAGAATGTCTGGCTGTTGCAGCTATTATTATCCTAATAGAAGCAGCCACGTAAAACCTACTTTGGCCCAATTAATTCCAACCCTCAATTAACATCATGTTTCAAGAGGTCTCTTGGCGTGTGATTATATATTAATTATTGAATCTTTCGACTCCAACTAACTTATGCCAAGTATTACCAGCAGTCATAAGAGCAGTGCCCAAATAAACTACGAAATCTTATGGGGTATACAAAACGCTGGATAGTTGATACTGCATTGCTCTGCTTCTGGGCTTATATAACTTAAAATAAATAAATCGTAAAAATTAAAGAACTAATTGTTTGTAGGTGATAGCTGGACATGCCCCCGAGAATTGAGAATCGTTAATTGGTTATGTCAAAGAGAAGAATAATGGCAGACCGCGCACATCAGTTTCCCTTTCTGAATTTGTACTTCTTTCCTCCGTGTTTCGATTCTATGCTCCCTATCTATTTCTTTTTGTTTGTTGGTCTAATATTTGCCTCCAGTACCTACTGGTTCCTCCCTTATCTCTCCATTTATACAGAGTCATATCTTACTCTCTATAGATCAGATTCTGCCCTAATATAAGTCAGATCTTGAGACTTACTTCACATTTAAAATAAATTCGAAATTTTGTAGCCAGTCTGAAAGAATTCCCACCATTATATTATGAGTGAAGTTAATTTATTATTTTTAATTCATTTAAGTCGATGTATTGAACGAATTCCATTTTTCTTTATTTTTTTTTTTCAGCCTACTCTAGTATGAAGAATAAATATAGGAACGAGCCATTATTTAATACTTGTTGTGCGAAATTATAACTAATATATTCGGTCATCTAACAAATAGGGAGAGAATTAAAACTCAGAAGTGAGGTGGGTATGATTCCAAATATGCTATATATAATAATTTGATTTCTTAGGAATGAATAAAGGTGAGGAATAACTCTACAAGTAAACTGTATATAAAAAGGTAATAATGACAAGGATGTTTTTTCTGGAATTATATATTGTTAAGATAAAGTTAAGTATATGAATCGATTGTTGAAATACTACACGAAGACAAATTAGTATTAATTCTATCTATTAAGGTATCTGTCAAAATTAGAATTGATTCATCAAATATTAATCGTTATGCTTGTTCGGAAAACATCTCAGAGCTCTCAATCTCCGTTTGCATATCTAATGTGACGTTCAGGATAATAGTGAGCGCGCAGATCTCTGTAAGTTACCTTATGACAAAGAATGCTAGAGTCATAATAACATCCTTCCTACACTTATGTGGAGAGACATTCGAGGTTTCATTCACATACACCACCTATTGGCATTTTTAGTAGTCCCACCGACTTTTCTTCCAGGTCTTATGCGTTCTTGTAAGTTTATTCAATATATTTCTCTCACCACATCATCTATCAAAATTCTAAACACATTCAAAGATCACATATTCGCATGTATAGAAGATTCTCCACCCTAGAGTAGAAATTGTTGTGTGAATGGCTAAAAGTTTTTGTTACAACATATCAATAAGAGAATCTGTACCGACTCAACTTTAACCCATTAGTCAGAAGCTCTATTTTCTCTTATATATATTTATGATATTTTGTAATTATGTTGACCTGAAAATTTTCTCTGTAAAACCAACTTTTGAGATAATGCGATCAACTCTTTCTAACTTTGCTTTCAACATGAGCCAATTAGTATTGTATTTTCATATAATTATTCAAGTGATCGATGCCGTAATTCAAGATTCAGGCATACATTTTGAAGAAAGTTATCCGTTCGTGATGCATGCCCACTTCGCTCCATTCGAACCCAAATAAAAAGTATTGATCCTTCTTGAGTTCACTGCTTTCAGCAAGCTTGTCTGGGCTCATAACTCATCTCAACATTTATGTATTAATCCTTCGTTCCTCAAAATTTGTAAACATTAACTTGTAAAATGCTGGTTATTTATGTTACTTGCAAGAAAAACAAATTAAGGGCTCAAAACTTAACTGGATTCTGGGCTTATTAATATTAATTGTTCAGCTTATGAGACAGATCGAGAGAGAGTGCATGGGAGATCAGATTAAAATTAGTAGCAAACAAGCGATAGTGTTGGGGGCAGTTGACTTATAGTGTACAACATCTGACACCTAATAACTAGATAGGAAACAATGAACTTGCGACTTAAATAAGTCCGGGAAGAGAAGTGGTGAAGAACTTGGCAGGAATCATTTCTGTCCAATACTTAGAAAAGGCGACCCAGTCTTGATTCTTGACCAGGCAGCAGCTCTGCCCCCCATCTTCAATCCAACTGTGCTGCCGGCAACAACCAAATCCAAATCCAAATCCAACCCTCACTATAAACTTCACCCACTTCAATTCATTCATCTCTCTCACTCCCAAGTTACAATGAGACTCCCACTTCCCCTACTATTCTCCATACCTCTACTCATTATTTTGATTATTAATCCAACTCCAACTTCTGCTCATTTTTTCCCCAACATTACTGCAATCCCATCTTCGTTAATTCCCAACACCACAATCTGGGCCGCTTTCAGCAACCTCCTCGGCTGCAAAAAGGGTCAGAAAGCCAACGGCTTAGCTAAACTCAAAGAGTATTTCCAGTACTTTGGCTACCTCAACACTTCTTTTTCTGATTTCTCTGATGATTTTGATGACTCCCTGGAAATCGCCGTCAAAACCTACCAGCTCAACTTTAACCTCAATGCCACCGGCCAAATCGACGCGCCGACTTTAGAGCGTCTCGTGGTACCCCGATGCGGCAATCCGGACATCGTCAGTGGCACTTCCGCCATGCATTCAGGAAAACCAAGTGCCAACTCTACGATTCACACGGTGGCGCATTACTCCTTCTTCCCCAACAGGCCCCGCTGGCCGCCTAGCAAGAGTCAACTCACCTACGCGTTCTTGCCGGAGAACCAGCTCTCCGATGTGGTCAAGACCGTGTTCTCACGGGCGTTCGAGCGTTGGTCCGAGGTGACGACATTGAATTTCACGGAGATCTCGTCTTTTAATAGAGCGGATATAAGGATCGGGTTCTTCAGCCGGGAGCACGGGGACGGCGAGCCATTCGACGGAGTTTTGGGTACGTTGGCGCACGCGTTTTCTCCGCCGGCCGGCAGGTGCCATTTCGATGGGGAGGAGAACTGGGTAATTGACGGCGACTTTCTGAACGGCGCACCATTGTCGGCTGTGGATTTGGAATCGGTCGCGGTTCACGAAATCGGGCACATACTTGGGTTGGGTCATAGTTCGGTTCAGGAGGCAATCATGTACCCGAGTATATCTTCGGGTACCCGAAAAGTGGAGCTTGCGGATGACGATATTATGGGGATCCAAGAGCTTTACGGGTCAAATCCAAATTACAACGGGTCGGTCCCAAGTTTGACTCCGAGAGGGGAAAGGGATACGAGTGGGGCTAGTGGCGCGGACTATTGGTTATGGGAACGTGGAGTGTTATTGGTCGTTGGACTATTATCCTCAGCATTATTATTTTTACATTAGATTTTTTCACATATTTTGTTCTTTGAACTCTTTCTTTTTTTGATTGACGGAGATATTATTTTCCCAAATATGTGGGAATTTTATTTACTAATTACCCGACTTGAATATTATCTTCAGCTTGTTTCATCATATTATTTTTATTTACGCAAGAAAAGTAAATTTTTTTTTCAATGTTTTCCCCCTCTACTAATATATATGTAATGGTATTTTGATCGGTAAATAATTTTCTATCACATATTTATAACTATACTATATAAAAGAGGAAAAAATTTTCTACACTCACAAATGACGGTTACTTACACTGCTAATTTTTTATAAAGCCAAACGCCCTTCAACCAATAGAATAACCAACTTATTTAGCTTTTTAAATTTTACATCAATTATTTTTTTATTTTCTTTCTATTATATGCAACATCGATCATTCTCATATTTTAAATAAAAATGTAATTTAAATATATTTTTTGAATTTAAAAGAAATGCGTAACAATCCAACAATATAGAAGATCCATGCGATTTATTTGTTGCTTTCAGTGTGGGCTCTAAGGCTCGTGGGCAATCCAACAAAAGATATACCCAAGGTCCAGCAACCATGGGCCGTAAGACCAAACCGTTGTAGTTAAGCGTTTTCAGCCACCAAGAACTACGCTTGTAAGTTTTAACCCTACTAGCTGCTGTCACCATAAACTAAAATTAAATAAGCGCATTGTCTATACTAATATAAAAAAAAACTCATTTGACGTACTAACTTTAGAATGCCCAAATTTACTCTTTATTTCATTTATTCTCTTTATAAAAATTTTGGTCAATTTAGTAATTTTAATATTTTTTTAATAATTTCATAATTATTCATTTTCTTAACTATCCACTGCTTCACATTCCTCTTACAAGTTATTATTTTTTTCATAATATATATTAGATATATAAAATAGTTATAATTTATTCTTTTCATAATCTTTTTTTTTATCATCTCTTACAATTTTTTTTTTTTGTATACTTGCGGGAACCGCGTGCAATGAAAACTAGTAATTAAAAAAAAAGTTGTTAATACGAGTTAACACGATTTGAATACTCGTAAGTTGTTTAATTACTTTGAGTTCATTTATTGAAATAGTATATTATGATTAACTAATGACTCATAAAAACTGGGTTGATGAATGAATTCATATTTAATATATAGTTGTTTTCAGTTTTTATAACTAAAATCCTAATTCATGAACTTTGTGGTGTAATGAGGGCAATATTCTTAGTTAAGGTGTACAGTGGGTTGGGAGAGCCTAGGATCAACTTATTACTTTATGATCGGTCTTGGAGTCTCACGGGCCTCTAAGTGAGCTTCAATTGAATCCATTTTTAAATTCAGGCCCAGCTTATGAACTGCCCCGGTTGAGGCCTAAACCAGGCTCACATCAAGCCCCGATGTGCTTCTTTTATTTATTTATTTTTTTATGATAATGAGATTTCTTATGAATTATTACTTAAATTTATAATTGTCTTATGAAATAAATAAATAATAAATCAAACCATATGAAAAATTATATATAAAAAATGATATATAATAAATTTTTTAAAAAAAATCCAACAGGCCCGGTTCAGGACCAGGCGGTCCTGGGTCATTAGGCTGGGTTGGTCCCATATATTAATTTCTAGGACCGGTCCAAAAACAACCAAATCCCAAGCAGAATCAATCCATTTATTTTATTGGTTCAATATAATCCTGGACTGAAATAGTACAACTTAGACCACTGTACAACTAAAATCCCAAGCGTTGACATACATAGCAAAGCATAGGGGATGTAGTAGGTGAGGTGATGGATGGGATGGGATATTTGTGTGGGGATAAGAGTGAAGAAAATGTTCCAGCTTCTCAATTTGTTATATAATACAACTTTGTAATATCATCAATATTCAATAATCAATAATGAACCCACACTTTGTTTTTAGCTTAAATCCACTACTTACTCACCCACCGCCCTTACTCTTAGGCCTGCCTCCCCCCCCCCACTCCCCAAATTCGTAATAGACTACAATTTTGTTGCAGAAATATATAGTAGCTAAGAAAAGTAGGCATCATACATACATATGCATCTTTCACTTTCACTTGACACCTTACCACTTGACTACTACTCCATCTCCATCTCCATCTCCATCCCGAAATATCATATACTTGTCATTATTGGTGAAAAAGTTGATGGAAAGTTACTTACAATTTCGCGACCCGGCAATTAACTTGGGACAACAGCATTTCTGCCTCATGTCCACTTTGGAAGGAAATAGTGCAGTTTTATCATTTCTCTAATTCAATTCCTCATCTACAGACTACATGTGTGAAAGAATGATGGTTTGACTACGTTCAAATTGACGCTCTCATCCTACTCCGTCTTTCATTTTTCAATAAAATCAAATATTCATATAAATGTATACCAAAAATTGATTAGTTAATTTATTTTATTTACGCCTTTCTATCTAAAATAGAAAAAAAAGACAAAAAGAAATGATGCCTCGGCCTCCATATTCACTAACATTCGTTTTCTAGAGACCGGACCACAAATTCAACTACCTTAATTCCTATTTTTCCCACTCTTTATAGTTTAATTATTCTTTTATGGTGTGGACTGTGGAGATCTAGAAAGTTCAATAGGAATGAGACGAGAAGAAGGAAGGTTTTATGAGCCAACATATAAAATTCTTTTACTCAATTCCAAAACATAACTATAAACAAGCTTATCCACATGAATAAGAGCCTATGTCTGCTCATCTTGGAGCAGTTGTCTATCCATTATTATTATTATTATTATTTTTTAATTTCCATCATGAAAAAGAATAGAAAATCAATATTGTTACTGATTTCCATTGAAAATTTTGTTCAGTACATAAGCCAACAAGAGTTAAACCCGGAATGATTAAGAAATTAGAGTGTGGAGTCTGACCCAACATTATATTTACAATGAGAATAAATGTATAATTTTATAATATTTTATGATCCATCAAAAAAAATTCCATCATAGGACCGGAAAAACAATCTTGTTAACTGTTTGTAATGTAAAGACATTTACTTGTATAATTATGACACATAAAACCTCAATTTGAAATACTTAATCTGATATGTGAAAAGGATGTGGGATTTGGTTTGTTTTTCTTAATGTTGTTGGATGCCCCGCCGTCCCTTTTCCCATATTGCCTGTTACTGTTTGCCAAATGGGGTTTCACTACTACAAAGAGCCATCAGCCATGGCATGCAATGCACCAAAATTATATTTTTAATCTTATAGGATAGGAAATTCAATATTTTAGTCCTTCATTTAATAAAAATTTTAAAATAGTCCAAAAATTGAGGAAATTTAATATATTTAGTCTTTTGTTTTATGGAATTTTCAAAATTGAGAAAATTCGACAAATTTAATCTTTTGTATTACAGAATTTATGGAACTAAAGATATCAAATTATTCTAATTTTGAATATCGATGATCCTATTTTATAAAACTAAAAGCGTAATTTTGATGACACAATGCAATTGGTTAGAGAAAAATGATCATGACAGGTATGTGTATCTACTCGTACCCTTTTTTTCAATTTAAATTAAACCCATCTGTCATATCACCTTATCGATTAGCACAAAACATTCTTTATGAATTAATATTCCATAATTTGTATTCTCAGGAAATTAAGTAGAAAAAGGCAATATTGTATAGTTTGGTCCCCCGGTTCGCTCACATCATGAGAAAAGAATAGGAAACTTACAAAATTAGTGACCAAAAAAGCAGGTCATAATTAATATACAATTGCAAAGTCTAAAAGCTGGTTTTCCCCAGAAAAAATATCCCACTTTTTTGGGGAATTTATTGAAAGTTCAGGACTCGACTGAGTAAAAAAAGTTTTTAGCTAATTACAGTTTGAGTCTAATTCTATTATAAATAGATATATTTATTTGACTTTATCTAATACATTAAAATACACATTTACAAAATATATATATATTAATTGAAAGGAGATTGAATTCCAATTGAAAATATTAGAATTATCTAGCTAGTATTTAATTTGTCATCCGGCAAAACTAAAGCAATCATGATTTTAATTCTGTCGCACTTTAATGTTGGTGTCACGTTAATGTTTTGTAAATTAAATATAATAAAAAATATAGATAGTCGCATATAATATATAAATAACTTGTACAAGATATTTTTTTTTTTGAAATACATAAATAACATGAATTATGTACACGTGATGTGTATATGTTAATTAAAAAGGAGATTTGAACTATCCAATTGAAAATTGTTGTTGTGTTGTGATTAGGATTCCTGTATTAGAATCACCTGCTATTTAATTCTATCATTTTGCAAACATAAAATAGTGTAGATCTTCTATTACATTTTAAGTTTTATCTATTGGTGTTACATTTGTCTATGATGAACGCATGTCTCTTTTGAAAATTAAAAATATAATTAATTTAAGTATAATGCAAAAATAATATTGCATATATAGTACTATATATATGTGTGTGTACGGATGCGATATCAATGTATAACAGAAAAGTGTGACAAATTTTTTTTCACAAAAATAAAGGGATTAATATTTGGTAACTTTAAATATCCCCATTCTACTTTAATCATTATAATAAAGGATGCTAATAATTACCTAAACATATATAGAATTTCACCGCAGCTCTCAAACAATCCATAGGATAACAATAGGTATCATTAAATGAGTAACTTTACCAAATTAACACCAACCCTAGATGGTAGAGAACTAGCTTAGTGCATGGTAGGGTCTACATACAAGATAAATAATGTATTATACCTCACTTCATGTAAATTTATATTAATTTGTCTCTCAACTGGGAATTTATTGATCGAATTGATGAATTCATCGATTGTAATGTGTATTTTATCTTAAAAAACAAATAACTCACAAAAAAAAAAAAAAAAAAAGAAAAAAAGAAGAAAAGGTTTTGATTGGCAGTTGATGTGAACATACATATGATCACTGAGACATTAGGGTAATAAAATTAGTTGCGTCCAGCGCATTCATGATATGGAAGTATCTGGTTTTATCTCAAAGTGCAAGTGGTCCTAAAAAACACGAATTAAGAATGCAAAGAGAGGAGTGCTGCAAGAAGATCATGTACATAAATTGTGACTAATGCATATATTTGTTGTGTCCGTGTCTGTGTCTGTGTCTGTGTCCGTGTCTGTGTCCGTGCCCATGCAAAACTGACGCAACCCTTTCTATCCAATCTGACTCCACTCTACATGTTCAACAGTTCCTCAGGTCCCATTCCCCATATTCCACGCACACACTCACATCTTCACTTTTTTGGTTGTGCTAAAATGCGCCTACACCCTGGCCAATAATAATATACTAATAATTTGTGACACACTCTTTAAATGTGCAATTAAAATTTAAATAATCGTGTAAAAAAAACTAAAATTTAAATAATGTAATCATTATTTTTAACATATATATATATATGTGTGTGTTAATTAAATAAATAAAAATTAGTAAAATAATAAAAGTTGTGGAAAATTATTGAGTGTATAGTGGGTGGAAGGGGGAAAGAGAGTTGGAGGTTGAGAAAAGAATTTTTTTTTGAAATAATTAAAAAATAAATAAAAATAACAGACAAAAAAAAAAAAATACCATTTAGATGCTCTCCCTTCATATAGATGTATAGATATATGAAATGTCCCGCTCAATCCTAATTACCATTAAAAGATTCACAACTCAATCTTTTTTTTTAAATACAACTTCGTTTTTAAATACTGCAAATTAACTTTTAACTCTAGTTTTGAAGTCAACTTATGAACTCTAGTTTTATACTTTCCGAAATGATATTCTTAACATACTTTGAAAGTATATTTATCTTATATGATATTGGAATATATATTGAACCAAAATAAAGTGCACTATGAACTCTTCCCGGGTTTATTTGCTAGGCTTAAATGCATTTTCGCCGGTGGAGGTGAATTTCGTAGATAAAATTTTGAAATTATAAAAATTGAAAAATATTAAAAAAATTATTAAAAATTAAACTTAATTTATAGGATAAAATATGTATTTAATTTTTTTTTTTTTGGTTGATCGTAATAGACTTGTTGTGATAGCAACAAGTCATGCAATAGTTAATTACTTGTGGGAATTTATATTTGCAAGTCATTCCATGATGTCCCCCACAACAATCCTTCAATTAGAAGAAGATTATTGAAATTCTTTATAGTTAACCACAAGGCGCCGCAATGCTAAAATACGCCTTCCTACTCCCCACCCCACCCCTAGGTGTTGATTCTTTATAAACATGTTTGATTCACATTTCATCAGCTCTCATAATCAACTTTTGAATATAGTTTCAACAAAAGCATTCTTCAACCTCATCCCCTCCATTTCTTTCCCAAGAACAAGAAAATTGAAAATGGGCAGATTTCTCCCCTGTCCTTTGCCTTGTCATTGCGACAAACACCAAGATTCCGACCAACCACAAACCAATCTCCATTCTGATTCATCTTCAAACTCATCCCTTACTTCGCAATCAAGTCTCCCTTCAGTTCCTTCACTGACACCCCATTCCCACGCCACCTCCGCCCGCTACCACTGCTTAGCAACTCTCAAGGGCCACTCTTCCTACGTATTCTCCCTCGCTCTCGCCGGAAAGCACCTCTACAGCGGCGGTTCCAACGGTGAAATCCGCGTATGGGATCGTAACCCTCTTCTTTATCCCAGAATTACATTGTTTCAGAAGGCTACAGCGCCGTCAAATCCATGGTAGTCTTAGGCGACAAGCTCTTCACGGCGCACCATGATCACAAAATCCGAGTCTGGAAAATTGCTAACTCCACACCCCACCAAAAATACAAGATTATTACAACGTTACCAACTGTGAACGACCGTTGCATGAGACTTTTCTCTGCGAAGAACTATGTCCAAGTGCGCAGGCACAAGAAGTCGACGTGGGTTCATCATGTGGACACAGTTTCAGGTCTGGTTTTATCAAGAGATGGTTCTTTACTGTATTCTGTTTCGTGGGATAGAACCCTCAAAGTGTGGCGAACTTCTGATTTCAAGTGCATAGAATCAGTGCAGAATGCGCATGACGACGCAATCAACGCCGTCGTCGTATCCAACGACGGGGTTGTCTACACGGGCTCGGCAGATAAAACAATCAAGATTTGGAAAAAACCCGATGGCGGGAAGAAACATTCACTTGTTTCCACACTGGAAAAGCATAAATCTGCTGTGAACGCGCTGGCCTTAAGCACTGACGGCTCTGTTCTATATTCCGGCGCCTGCGACAGGTCCATAATTGTGTGGGAGAAGGACGACGGCGCCGCCCAGCTAGCGGTGGCGGGGGCGCTTAAAGGGCATAAGAAGGCTATTTTGTGTTTGGCCGTTGTGTCGGATTTATTGTGCAGTGGATCAGCAGACAAGACAGTGAGAATTTGGAGGAAAGGGAGTGGGAGGAGTTATTCATGTTTGGCGGTGTTTGAAGGGCACAGAAGCCCTGTCAAATGTTTGACAGCAGCTTTGGATAATAACCAGAGTAGTAATAATAATTCAGGCAATTCTTACCTGGTTTACAGTGGGAGTCTGGATTTTGATATTAAGGTTTGGCAAATTTTTGTTCCCTTCTAACTTCTACGGTTCTACATATTTTCTTCTTTGGAGGAGGATACAGACTACAGTATTCTTGTACATATATAGAAATTGATGAAGAAGGTCTTTTATTTTTATTTTTGGAGATTTTTGTTTCAAACTTGGAAGAGTGAGGTTGTAATATTGTAACAGTGTCCGAGGATTTTACACAAGAAAAAGCTCATCAATGTATTGTAATGATTGAATATTAATGGCTGTTCAATTTGTTTGAAACCAACGAGTTATATCCTGTTGGATTCTTGAATTTCAAGGTTCATTATGGATCCTAACCAGTCCTCTTTCCCCATTGTCAAAACTGATTGGTCTTCAGTCCACATCTTAAACCTTAATTTCTCGATAATGATGCATGATTTTATACCAAACAGCCTGAAAAAAAAAAAAAAAAAAAAAAAAACCGGAAAGCCTAGTTGAAAAAAGAGGTCTAATTCATTCTCATACCATACAGTTGCGCGCATCAACACTTCTTTCGCCAACAGACCATCTTTAAGTAATTTCCTAAACCTAATAATTAAACTAATTAGGCCCACAGTTTTCATACTTTCGGAGAAATACGATAAATCAAATCCTTCAATGTGTAGCAGCACAGACAGTGATGTACATAAGAGTATATATATAGTAGCAGCCACAGAAACAATTAAAATTGATGCCTACAAATGTTTTTACCGCAGCAGGTTTGGAGAAGTTAATGATATTCAGTGACTATTCTCAACCCTCCAGCATCAGAGGAGAACTTTTAGGTCGAGATCAGTCACCTACTGCCATCCTTTTTTTTTGTTAATTATATCTGTTACATATATATATATATATATCATCAAAACATTATTATTTTTTATTAACAACTTGTCATGAAACGATGATCTCAATAATTAATATTATTTATAACAATTACTATAAAAAATTATCAGCTACATAGTATTAGCAACTCAATGATTAATAATAACTTATAACAATTATTATTAAGGCAAACAGAAGCGTACACTTTACTCGCTAAACTGAGACTCATCAACAGCAAATCTCTTCAAATTTTGGTTAGCGAAGTTTTCACTACCAAAAAAAGATTATTTGTTGCAAAAAATATAAATAACGCCGACTTAAGAAACATAATAGATCAATATGATTAAATAAAATCAATGCGAAAACTTATATCATGGCCACGCTTAATTGGTATTTGTAATAGTTTTTAACTATGATTAATGTTTTGGCATCGTCTCACTACCCAAAAAAAAAAAAAAGAGTTTTCGCACTATAAATGATTACGGCTTAAAAACTGTGGTAAATTAATACTATTAATCATGGTTAAACAAAACTAAAGTAAAAATTTTATTTTTACCACGATTAATCAATATTCGCCATAATTTTTAGCCACACCCAAAACATTTGCACTGGCTAATATTTTGACCACCTTACAAAACAATGGCCGATGGTTGTCATGAAGTCGTGGTTGATTTGTATTTGTCACGATTGTCTTCTATTAATTATAGTAATTAATTGTAGCAAAAAATCATATTTTTTCTAGTGTATGCTGAAACAAGAGGTAATAGTTGTGGCTTAATTATAATTAATTAATAATTAGACATTTTTTTTTGTATTTAAAAATAATAATTAAGTATGAGCAAAAGTTATATTTCTTGTGGTACTGAAAGATTTGATTGCGTAAATGAATTCAAGTGGGCAGGAATTGATGAGGCTGAAAAATGAGAATTCCAGTTCCCACTTTACATGCGATTATCCGGGGTCCTTGGCTGCTTGCCCTTTTTCTTTAACCAAATCTACAATTTTCTAATCATCAATTTCTCACTTATTGAACTTTATGAGACATGTATGACCAAAATTAATCAAATTGTACCTTAATTAATTAACATAATTGATTAAAATAATCTAACTTTTACTACCCGTGATGCTCGTGTTATCGCGTTAATGGTCCACGTAAAAAGAAATGGTAGTTAAAAAGTGGTTCATAGATATCACTTTGACGGGATTAATTACACCAAAAGCCATGCTATTTCTGCCTAATCAATCACACAAATTTTTTGTATTTTATTTATAATAAAAAGCTGAATTACATCATCAGTTTGGACCTCAGACATTATCCTAAGACAACGGATGTCTGGTTGATTATGGACACTTCTTAGTGCAAAAACAAATTCATTTATGGGGTTTCTTGTGAAGACAACAAGTGTACCACATTTAATTTAAACAATTATGGAAATCTTGACATCAAAAATTAATTCTCAGCACCATCATGCTTAGTAGTAAACGTGTATCATTGCTGTTTTTCGCTTTATTTCTCGGCTGTTAATTAGAGGTTAAAGATGAAATCAAATGCCCCATCATCTAGAATAATGCTAATACTTATTAATATTTCATTAATTGTGATTATTTATTATATAATCTGGGTTCATGAGAGATATCCCAAGATTTTGCCTCATTAGTGTGTTTTTTTTTTAAAGCAAGTTATACAAATAAAAAACAACTAGGAGACAAATTAAAAAACATAAACAAAAATGCAACGCAATCCCCGAACTTTTAACATAGAAACTTACTATTAGGCCAAAAAAATAATAATAATAAACGAAAATACTGGGAGATCGCATTGCCCAAGTCTAGTAGATCGCATTTAATCCTCCAAATAAATGATCTTTAAAATGGTAAAAAAAAATATCCAAAAAAAGTTCAAATCACAATTCATAATAATCTAGTAAATTTTTAAGATAAAATTGAAACTGATCCAAAATTTTTGATGGTTAAAAATGGTTGACGTGGATCTTTAATTGATAAAAATTGTAGTAGGGAATAACTCCATAATAATAAAAGAAATTGTTGGATCCTGTTGAATGTTTTCATGGGATGAGAGGTTAGTGTCCAATTTTAACTCTACACATTGGACCAGATGCATATTAAAGAGAAACCCATTTGCAATGACCCAATTTGGGGTTTTGGTGGATGGGGGGACGTGTTGTTTCAGGACGGGGCCTAATCATCAGCTATCAAAATTGTCGTAGCATGAATGAATTGGGGCCCAAACTCACTCACTCACTCACGCTCGGCCGGGCAACGTTGTTTTCGGCCCCCACTCAACTCACTCCCACTGTGTAATAAAAGGATAGAAATTAGAATGCATAGGATTATTAAGTACAGTAGAGACCTAAATCTTTTGTTAATTATATAAGTAAAATAAAAAGGACCAATTAAAGCTGGAAGCTAGTATGTATTTTTGCTACGTGGGGTTCAATACTCCAACTTTTCTAATTATCAAACTACTCTTAAAATTTTGAAAACTATGTAAATATAAGATAGAAGTTTTAGAGTCTAAACTCTATTCATACTCAAAATACTTATTTCAGTGGATATGAGTATGAGTTTGAGTTTGGATTTATATAAAATAACGGGTCCAGATTTAAGTATTAGTGATTATAATGAATTTTTGAGTGTGAGTAATACCAACCTATTGACAAGTCTATTAATAGTATTTAAACCAAATAATTCTGACTTATGTATTATGGGTGCAGTAATACCTTAGACGGTAGATTAGTTCATATAATTATTGGCCTTCAATTATATATATATATATTCTTTCAAGCTATTGTACTAACATTTGGAGTTGTGATTCAGCTGATGTGAGAAATTAAAATGTAGAAAAGAAGAAAACATAAAATAGAGATGCAGTAGTTGTGTAGTGAATATAGATATATTTAGTAGCCAGAAGAAAGGGTGCATTCATGCAAAAAACCAGCAAAATATCACAATTATTTCAAATTATATATGTATGAAACATTGGAAAAAGGCAAAATATATATATAGTACCTTGAAACAATTGGCAGCTAACTAGAGGGAACTCCAAGTAACGCTTTTCTCCACATGGATCATGATTTGAAATTAATGAAACGACGACGTCATCATTAATTTCCCTCTGCAAGAAACACAGGAGGGAGAGGGGGAGAGAGAAAAGTGTAATTAAAATGCAGCAAAATGAAGAGATTGTAGGTAGTTAATTATATACATGAAATTGAAATTGAAATTGAAATCAATTAGGCGGTGGGTGGAATTGAGAAGGCAGTTGGAGCGTAGGTTTGTGTGGAGAAAAAGTTAAAGTGGGCAGAGAGGGGGAGTAGTGAGTAGTGTGAGTCTTTGAATAATGGGAGGCGGTCGCAGTAGAAGAATCTTCTCACTTTACATCTTCAGAAATACCTTTTCTTTTTCTTTTTTATTTAATTTTTTTATTAAAGGACTGAGAGCTCACTCAGAGAAAGAGAATTATATATGAGCAGCAGCAGTTGAAGCTAAAGAGGTAGGTAATCCATGCACCATTTCTTGTACCTTTCTACATTTGGATTTACATTTTTATTTATTTATTTTGAGAGGAAACTTCACTCTGATTAAGTGGCTATATTTATTTATTATTTACTCCCAACTTTTTACATTCATGGAAAGTGGAAAACCCTACTCAAATTACTATTTCATCTGTACTTAAATATACCATATAAAAATTCTTCTGCCCTTTTTAAAAAAAATTTTCTTTTACTTCTATATATAATATATTCTTATAAATTAAATTAATTAAAGATTATGAATATTGCTACCTAATATATTTTATGTTTTGATTTTACAGTAATTTTGAATTTATTTTTGTTCAAATTTAATATACTTTGATAAACTTTAACATGGAAAAAATGCAATTTGGGGCCAGTTTCTTAGGGTGGTGGCACTTTTGGTTCAGGACATGTCAAAATAGTGATTAGGGATAATAATTTTCAAAATGTGACAATTTTAGTCCAATTTGCCCTAATTTGGTTGGAATTTGTCATGTGAGCAGCATATCATCTATTTAAATTGTAGATTTTACTGATTGAATAAATGTAAAAATTCATAATTTGAATAGATCACATGCAACTCACGTGACAAATTCAACTAAATTAGGGCAAATTGAACTAAAATCGTCACTTTTAAAAATTATTATCGTAATCGCTATTTTGAAATGCTCCTGAACCAAAAGTGCCACCTCCCTTAAGAAACTAGATCAAAATTGCATTTTTCCCATTTTAGCAGAGACACACATATATATGCATATAATATATATGCAAAGTATATGATGTATGTATTTGGGGCTATTGTTTCCTTTGAACCCATTACGTACGTACACCACATAATCAATCAAGAAAACGCACCCTGTGCCACATTCAATTTTATTAAATTCAAATTAATTGATAAGAAGTACGTACTTTATATTTATTATATAATTATGATTTAATTTATATATATACGAGAAACAAAAATAGTCGCAATTAGTCATCCCATATAGATAGAGAGAGTGGGAGAAAAAGTCAGGAATTGGCTGTGCTTTACTACACAAAATAGCATAATGATTGCAATAGCTAGGAATAAGCATGAGTTGACACCACTACGACTTTCTATTTTATTCAAAATTAATTTGAATTTCACTAAACCCATAATATCAACAATAACAATATTAATAAATCAAAATTCTTGGCATTGAAAATACATAAAGAGAAAAATACTTATGAAAAAGTGATAAGGGAAATTAAAAATTTATAATTTATCGTTTATTTATTTTTGTTTTCGTATTTAACAGTCATTGACATATATATATATATATATATATATATATATATTTATGAGAAAGTGGATTATGAGGTATGATGTGATATTCATGCGGCTGACTATGTATGATTACTCTGATGATAAAAGTTGGACTATATATAAAGCATAAAGAGAAGAGAATAAGGGAGGATTATAGAAAAAGTTATTACTTTTACAGAGTCAAAATAGATGCAAAAAAGTTATTTCACTGGATAAACCATAAAGAGTTTTGGGTAACTTTCCCACGAAACGGCAATTTTGACAGTATAATTATACTATACAAAATTTTAATTTAATCAAAATCATGTTTCGTCAAATCTAAATAAATTTTAATTATGGTGAATGTGTTACGTGAACTTATTATCACAAAATATTGGTCGGAGGCGAATTAGTTGAACAAATATAATAAGTCAAAGAATTCCCTTCTTCCTAATAAATCATATATCTTTTTAAGACAAACGACAATATTTAAGGGTATTTGGTGTAAGTTATTTGAAACATTCTATAAGCTCCTACATTTTAAAACCCATGAGATATTTTAAAAGTTTCAAGAAAAATTTAAATTTTATTCTAAAAATAATTTTTCAAAGGGTATAGATAAATAAGATATCAGATATTATAAAATATAGTAGAGTGTTTGGCGCAATAAATTCTTCGTATTGGAGTAATGATAGTAAAAGTCATATATCAAACTATTACAATTCAAAATCGTATAAGTACGTAATTTTGAATTGGGAGAAAAATGTCGATTATGTGAAAAGTAAAAATGAAGTACTAACAAAATTATGTGTATTTTTATTTATTGAATATTAAGATTAAAGAACTTATAAATAGTTTTTAAAAAATTGGGTGAAGTTAATTTTTTCTTAAAAAAATTATAAGATCTGAAATATTTTATTTTAAAATTTTTATAAACTTTTCAAGAAAAATAAAAAAGGAAAAAATTTCAAAACAATTTCCAAAAAATTATAAACTCTCGGACATTTTAGAAGGTATTTTGATGAGTTTCGACCAAATACCCTCTAAAATCTTGACTAGTTATATAAAGGATAATACTGTAGATAATTAAAAATTGAGACACAAGAATACACACATCGAATATAGTTGTATTTATGAGGTGAGTGTATTTGTGTGTGTGTAAGTAGTAGCTTGTATATATATATAGTAGTGACTTGGTTAACTGGGAAAAACACATAGAGCAATAATGGTATCCTCAGAGGTGAGCAATACTTCATCATCATTATTCCCTCACTTTCATCATCACTCCATGACCTTCTTTTTCACCCACCTAAATCCAATCCCACCACCATTCCCGACCTCCAACTTCTCACCACGACCAAGAAGGAAGCTGTCGGAAATGAAGCATAAAACAGCCTGCGTCGACACTACTACAACTCATGCCTTCATTCAGGAAGAAGAAGAAGAAGAAATTCAAAACCCTACCCTCTTCTTGGAACACAGGCGCCTACCCATCTCAACATTCTTGCATTTATAATGTTTTCTTCTTCCGCTCATCTTTTCTCTCCAGGGAATTGAAGCATGACGGTCCGATTGTTCACGTACGCTCCAGATCGAAACTAATAATCCCCATCTCCAGGCAGTACATCAGTTGAAGGGTTTTTACATAAATAATTAATTATTACGATGTGTGTGATCTGTGTTCTTCTTTGGTTTAGTTTGCGAGATCTATATTTTGTTAATTAAGGAAGTCATGAAGAAGAAGATTCAGGTGATTGTCGTCTCTCTCTCTCTCTCTCTCTCTCCTCTAGATTCCGTGTTTTCTAGTTTTTCCATTGCTATATATATAGTTCCGATTGTATTATCAATGATACAAGACTGTGTTATTACAGGATTTAATGTGTGGTTTTATAACATTAATGATGTACAAGTAAAGGTGGATCTTGAATATTCATCAAGATTTGTGACAAATTCATAGTTCTTTTGACGTGTTTATGGGAGATCATCGATTAATGGTTTTCAATCGGACTATCACTAGCTAGCTAGGGTTTGATGTTTCTTTCATACTTTGTTAAGTTAATTTCTCTCCTTATATTTTCTTTCCTTATGAAATCAATTATTGATCGTTCTCATGATGAAGTTAATTAATTTTCTCCGGTAAAATGCAATTTATACATTTGTGATATAAGAAAAGAGCAAAACTCTTTGTGAAAAAAAAAATAGCAAAATGCTCAGGTATTTTGAAAATTAATAAAGTTAAAAAACCCCTCTCGAAATTTTTGATAAGGAGTAGTTTACTTCATTTTTTCAAAACACAGGGGGATAATTTGTTATATTTTTATAGGTATTTTTGCTCATTCTCATATAAATTGTATTTAACTCGTTAATTATCAAATCATGATCGAATCAATATATATATACGGTCATGAGAAACGAATTTTTAAAATTGTCTTTAATTTATCATTTGTTCTTGCTAGCTAGCTCCCGGATGAAACTTGTCTAAGAACATTAATTGTGAATAAGTCATGTACGTCCACTGTTTTATATATTATTCCAAAATTCTCATAATTTGTTCTTTCTGCACCTTAAATTAAATTCAACCTTGCACATGATTTCATTCAACCTTCTTCTTTTCGATTTTTGACGAATGAAATGTTTTCAATATTATAAATCATATCATATATAGTATAGAAATAAACAATTCGCCAAGCAATAATTGTTTTAATCCAAAATAGTTGATTTCATATATGTAAAAATAAAATCATCAAAATTTTAAACGTAAATATCCAATTCAAATCAGGTTCAATCAAATTTGAATCAATAATAATGTAGTTAATTAGTGTACAGTTACCATATGATTAAATGGTGCACAATTTTAAAAATAAATACATAATTATATAAAAGAATAATTATATATATATATATATATATATAGATATGTCTTATAATTGGTTGGACTAGATTAAATTTAATTTTATTAATAAAAACTATGAGGTATGTGGAAACATATATATATAAGGGAAGACATTTAGAAACATTGTTTGCTGTATTGCATGCATGAAAATAGTCAATTTTGTTGTCGTGTGCGTGAGGGATAGCGTTGTAGGGTTCACTCATTGTCCCTTCCAATGACATATTTCTATGAGGAAATGATTGTGCCTGTTGACTCTAATTCCTTACCACCCCAACTACTAAAATCTCTTCTTCTATGTACATACATACATGTCACCACACGCGCGTGCTCAATTCTAGTTGGAACTGAATGTTGTCAGTTTTAGCCAATAAAATAAATAACAATAATAATTTGAATTGAATTTTTAAATTACATAGTGTGTAAATTATATGTTTTATAATTAGGATCATTAGTACAAGCGTGCGTAATATCAAATTACCATGTAATTGATTGCGTGTAGAAAAATGTAATTCAAATAAGCATGTCTCCTACTCTTTATATAATTTATAATGGTAAATTACAATGTACTCTTATAATTATTTTATTGTTTGAAAAATAAAATATTTTTCTTAAATCATCATATGTCTAACAAATATCATCATTTTTTAACAACTTATTGTAGAGGATATTTGTTAAGTGTCCATTAATTTATAGGATATTTATAATTTTTTAAATAATAAAAAAATAATTATAATTATAATAAATTTTAGAAAAATCTATTGTAATTTATCTAATATACAACTACGGTTAATCTATTTTGACGCATCGTCATAATCATTAGTATTGCATATCCTGTCAGAAGAAAAGAAAAAGAAGAAGAAAAAATAATTAATGTCGCACATCCTATTGCCTAAGCTACATTCTTATAAATGCGACTTATGAGAATGAAATTAAGAACTCTTTAGTTAATATTTTGAGAATAATAATGGATTAGTAGCTTTAAATCGTTAATGGGCCAACCCATAACCAAATTTACCCGGCCCAATTCTACGATGGTCCACGTCTGAGGAGATGTGAAAGACGTAAGGGAATTCACTATTTAATTATTCTTGTATACTTAATAAAAACTAATGTATGTGGCACAGTGTGCATAATTAAATAAAAAATTAAAATATAATTACATATTTCTAAAAATATATTTTAATTGAAGGAATTAAAATAATTCAATTTTTTTTAAAAAAATTTATAAAGAATCAATGAAAGTTGAAAAAATGGGATTTAGAAGAGTGATTTGTGGAAGAGTGGGATGTTGGGAAGTTAACAAATAAATAAATTAATTAAATTAAATATTACAAATAATATAAATTAACAGACCAAAAAAGTGAGACACCAAAGTGGTGCTCTCACTTAATAATAAAGTATAGATACCACACTCTTCTTTTTTTTTTTTTTTTTTTTGGAAATAAAAAATATGAATTATTATTAATTAAAATAAATTTATTATGACTATAATAATATCAAATAAATGAAATCTATTCAACACCTACTCACTAATATATGGTGTGGATTTTTAAGAATCACTAAATTTTACAATCTATCTAATAAGTACGACCTTATTAAAAATTATTACTACTTTTTTATAAAATAATTGCATAATTTATTTAGTGAAAAGGGAGGGAATTAAGGGGCTTTAATTAGTATATAAATGTGTTTGAAGATTTGAATTGTCCTAAAGTAGGAGAAATGATTAAGCGTAATTAATTAGCATGCATTGGCATTGCATCCTCCATATCCCAAATATTAAATGTTTGTTCCCTCATTCTTTATTTTCAAATTAAGATTCTCTACGAATAATTTAAAGACATGTTGTTATTTTATGATGTGATTGGTACGTACGTAGCTAATTCAAATTTGGCTTTCTTTGCTAAAATCTCCTCTTTGCTTTGCTTTTATAAAAGTAGTTTAAAGTAAATTTGCAATATGCATTAATTAAATTTGAATTTTTAAGTGACACGAGTTACATTATTTAATAAATTAAGACACAGATCAAACTCGAATATTTCTGAAAATTGGGAGTCGGAGATTTGAGAAAATCCTTTTTATTAATAATATAAATAAAGGGCATTATGTAGGATTTTTTTTATTTATTTTTTTCTTAAAGAGTTTAGGCATAATTTGTTGTAGGAACCAATCAAATTCATGGGCTCGTATATATTGCTCCTTCTTCTACTCAACCTTTGTCTGATTATGGTCAAGAGAGGTACAACACATTGAATTAAATGTATAAAAAATCAAATAGAAGAACTAAATATATATATATGTTATTTTTGTATAATCAATATTAATTTTAATATTTCCTTGTATAATTTTAATCAAAATTTCATTTATTTTAAAACACTTGAAGAAATATGGCAGTTATGATAATTAATTACAATGATTCAAAGCAAAATATCGTGTTGAATACTAATTATTTAACCACGGCTATTAGATACAACTAAATATTATGACAAATATTTTTTGGTATAGGTAATATTACGATGAATGTTGATTAATTATGATAAAAAAATTTATATTTTATATTAATTTTATTTGATCGTAATATTTGATCAAGAATAATCCATTTTTTAGAGTGAAAGAAGAGGCAAAATTACACTTTCAGGCCACACTTTATGAGATTACTAGAAATGGTCTAAATTTGAGAAAATTGAACACATTTAATCACATACTAACTTTACTGTAAAAAAAAATTAACGGCAAACTCACATGTTGCACTTGCGTCCATTAGTCAAAAGTGGCACTATACGTTAGTCAAAACTATGGGACTAAATGTTTTCAATTTTTTCAATATGGAGACTTTATTTTAATCCCATAAAACAGGCGATTAAAAATATTGACATCCCTATCTATAAGACTAAAAGTGTAATTTTATAATCAATTTATTACCACTTAAATATAAACCTCTTAAACTGCCCAGCTTCGCAAAATACTTAGGAATTCCACTTTCAACATTGTTAAACTGAAGATCGAAATATTCGAGCAATATCATATTTTTAAAATTCGATTGCGTCTTTTATTTCATATGATATATATATATATATATATACATGTTAGGTGTACAAATAGAGTAAAAGATGCAATAGAAAATCCAATCCACTAAAGGTCAATGGAAGGAAGATTAGTGCTGAAATTTGAGAAGCAACCGAGGGTGAGAGGTGAAGAACTACAACAGGGGCAGAACTATTGATTTTAGGTATTATAGGGACACTTGCAAGTGCAAAATACAACTCTTTTATAGAATCTAGTTTGCTTACTGCTTGCAACAATTGTGTGCCATTGAGAGGTTGAGATCGAAAACTAAACCGTCAATCGAGGTTTTCACTACAGCAACTATAATAACGGTGAAGATTATAATACAAAAATTTGGATAGGTTCTCTAGACATTACAGAATTGATTTGCAGAAATTAGTACGAGCAAGATTCAGATATCGTAATTTGCGCAATGAACCTATAAACTCGTAAAGCAGGAAACTAAATGTATTTAATTTCCCAATTTTAAGATATTTTTGATATAATCTCATAAAATAAAGATTTCTAAAATTGTAATACTGGCCGAAAGAAAAGATGAGAAATTAATGAATAAAAAGTATGAGTAAACCAGCGACCCAGTCACCACAATCTGATCTTCTCAAGATTGCCCACAACAAATCTCCACTGTGAAAATATATACATACTGAGACACCAAATGTTTGTTCATAATTCATAGCATGCCTATTTAGAATTCTTGTCCAAAACCAAGAAAGCCATTGGGAATAAACTAGAAACAAGCAGAGGAAATATTTAAAAAATGAAAAAATAAATAAAAAGGAGTGGGAATTCATGATGAGAGTATATATATAGCCCACCAGACAATGGAATATATGTATAGCATTAAACATAAAAAATCTAGTACAGTTTCCTACATTAAATTCCGAAAGCTGAAATTAGTGGAGAGAATTTTCAACAACTGTCCAACAACAAATGTGGTGTTTTTAATACTAAATGATGATGACTGGGTTCACCTTAAACATACGCTCATTCGGGCCGTGTTATAAAATAATAGGCTCTTGCCTGCTCTAAGAAGATATGCTTAGATCTGGTCCAACGCCCTTACTATAATTAATAATTACTATTTCTATATATATACTTACATCATTGCCCACTTCTTAATTTTCCTTAATTTGTTTAGCAACTAATCTCTTTTATAATCATTTTTTAATGTGACGTTAGGAATAAATGGTCAATATAAAAATTATATATAATATGTTTAAGTCATTACTATGTTTTTTTACTTTATAATTTTATACATGGTAGTTGCGTGGATATATATATATATATATATATGCGACCAAGAACTTTCAATTAAGGAGCGTTTTTAAATGCTTATTGCTGATATTAGTATTATTTTATTTAGAACTGTTTAAATTAAACTGATTTAAATCCAAAGATATAAGCAAACCCCCCACCAAATTTTATATCTTATTAGTAAAAGTAAATACTAATTAAGCATTTTTTTTTTTCCAAACACATCTAACTTCATTTTTTTTTTTCTTAACTTTAAACTTCTATTTTAAAATTTTCTAAGATTTACTACTGATCAACTTAAAGTTTTCTTTACAACTTATTACCACCACAAAAATAGAAGTTATTGCAAACACCTGTTGGTTAGGTGGTGAATGATCGAAAAAATCTGAAGGACTAAAGATTGTATAAGCATGATTAATTAGCACTGTAGGAGATGGGATTAGGCACCTAAAGATATTTGTTTATTCTCTTGATATTTATATTATAAGTAAGTTTGGGTAAAGATGAGTAATGATATATATACATGAATCCACTAAATATTAGTTGGTCGTTCAAATCAATTAAAGTAATAATAATAATGATTTATTTATAATTAGTAGAGTGAGGTAGATTCGTAGCAAAGCTAGATCGCCTTCCTTACAGCTGATTACATCCCCATATCTTGCTTTTGACTTTTGTCATCGCCCATTCATATTATAATGTATACTTGGTTGTTTCTAACATATGTCCTCCTTTGTAAGCATGGAATATTTGTTTAATTGCATGAATTTTTATTACAGTTTATAATTAATTAATCAGACATTGATGAATCCTCTTTGGAGGGAAAAAGTTTGTATATAGTATATCTACTTCATTTATTTATTTATGTAAATAGAGCCAATACTGCATGAGACAATTGGCCTATTCTGACTATTTATTCCCTTTATCCTTTTTTTAATTGACGTTTATGCTGTTGGTTGATGATTATAGTACAACTGTTATTTTCTTAATTGCAATTGCATAGTCAAAAACCAACAGGCTCTGCTCTATATATATATATATGTGTGTGTGTGTGTAAGATGGACAGGCAGATCAGCTCAATCAGATCGATCACCTACAAAAAAATATGGAAGGAGTTTGTGTTTCTGTTTCTCGTGTACATGAAGAATACACTGAAAAATCCAGCACCGAGAAGAAGCTTAAACTCTTCGGAATCGAGCTCGGTCCGTCGTCTCATGAGGCGGATAAAGGGTTGGCCGAAGTAGGCGAAGAAAGCATCAACTCGTCGGCTTCTTCCACCGTGATCACGGAGAAACTGGGCTCCGGTGATCATCGGGTGGCGGAGGAGAAGAAGTTTGAGTGCGGGTACTGTTTCAAAGTGTTTGCTAACTCACAGGCATTGGGGGGTCACCAGAACGCCCACAAGAAAGAAAGGATGAGGAAAAAGAGGCTTCAGCTTCAAGCAAGAAAGGCCAGCATCAATTATTACATCCAGCCTTATTACAATAGTCATAAGAATATTGTCAGCAGTTCTTTTGATTACTGTGGTTCTAATGTCAATCCTGCATGGATCTATGATCCATCACCTAATCAGATCATCAGTTTCGGCCCCTATGGTCCAGATCTCGACATGAATGGTTCTGATGTCCTGAGATGGGACGTCGACGAGCTACCTGCAGATCGCGTCCCGTTTCGACACGATGCACACAAGTTTAGTCTAACGCAAGCGGAGAGATCATCGAGAGAGAAGTCCAGGCCTCTCATGAGCTGCAAGTCTTCGTCTTTGCCTAATTCAAAGAAGAGTTGTAATAGAAAAAGTTTGGATCTTCAGTTAGGGTTAGGTTTATTATAATATTCTTGCATTTGAAATATCTCAACTACTGAAGGGATATTATGCATATAATTAATTCAAAATATATACTTTGTTAATTAATTTTTTTACTACTAGAGCCTTGATGTTTTGTTTTTATCTTTTTTATTTGATCAAATCTTGCAAATCACAGCATTAAAGTTAATTACCTATAGTTTCTATGGGTAGGTGCACTGAATCACTCGGTTCTTCTAATTAATTTTGAATTATGCCTATTTTATTTGATTAGAAATCACAATTAATTAATCTTTCAAATCAAGGTTTTAAGAATATTCTCATTAATGAACTTTAAAAAGGATGATGACACAAAGCTTCATCGGTACCACAATAGAGTTCTCGTTTCTCTGTTTTTTTTTTAGTAAATCAATTGCAATTGCTAACAATTAATACATTAATTGTTTGAAGTATTTAGACAGAGTAACCCTGTGGTATTAAAATTACATTTATTATTTCTGAAATTTGTTTTCGTCTGACAAATAAATTCTTGATCAATTTCACTAAATATATTGATATTAGCAAAAATATTGAATAAAAATTGTATTTACCCCGGTTGACTTATGACTGACTTATTATAAATCAAACAATCTTTTTTTCTGACCAAAGTACCCTTATAAGGATGAAAATATATATTTTCACATGCATTAATTAGTGTGTAAAGACGTATAATGATAGTCTGGCTAGAAAGTAATTTGATTAATTTGCAAGAAGTTAGTACTAAGATAATTGAGGGGTAAATATGAATTTTCAAGTAAATTTGAACTAATAAATGGATCTAGTTATTAGACAAAAATAAATTTTAAAAATACTAGTTATTTACATTCAATTACATCAAACGGAGAGCGTAATTATGTGTATGAATCAGTATTAAAGGAAAACAATATGGAATTTAAACCCTGGCTCTAAAATTACAGGGCTGTGTTAATTTAGCCAATTGACTAATCCTCATCGGCCCCTGTTTTCTTTTCCAAGTGAGGCCATTGTATATGAATTACCAACCATTACAAGAAATCTGACCTTTGCATTTTATTTTATTTTTTAAATGTTTATGTTTGAAGAAGTAAAATGCTGAAAACGTGTGTGCATTTTCACATGAAAAACAAATTACAATAATATATATTAGTATTGACCATCAACAGCTACATCTTCATTAATTACTCCTAAAATCACAAAAAATATTAAAATGTAAACTACATCTGGATTTAAATATAGGACCACATTCCAATGATGCAAAAATTTCCTTATTAATTAGTACTACTGTATTCTTAATCAAACCTTCTTATAGATTATTTATCTGTCCAATTGCTGCATGTCTTCATCATTTAATCAAAATATATCTATATGTATTGTGTGTCCAGGGAAATAAACCTTCCAACTATTATGTTTTTTTAATTATTCTTTTTGTTTTTCCAATGAGAAGATAGGCAAGAAATATCCTCCGTCCGGGTAGAGAAGTAATTACAGGAGGATTGGGCTGGTCGGAGCGTTAATTTCCTCAAGTATTGGGCTTCTGTTAATTGGGCCGAATATTAGAAAGTTGGGAATGCGATAGTGATGATAGAATAATATATGTGAAGGCTATATATACACATTTAGACAGAGAGTGAGAGTTAATTATATTTAAATCCTCGTAAAAAATATAAATTTACATTTATACCTCCTCTAAAAATTTTCATTAACACATTGATTTTTTTTTATTAGAATAAATTTTACTCCTCATTTAATATTCTTATATAATATTTTTTGCTCATACTCTAATGAAAGAAGATCAGAGGTAAACGAACATTTTTGAAGGGGTATAAGAATAATTTTAATTAAAAAGAAATATATATATATATATATATAATATCATATTTTTATAAAAAATCAAATATAATTAATCCTATATATATAAACTCATGACATATAACGTTAGCATAACATAATTAGGCATAATAATGACATGAGTGTTTATTAGGTCAAATTTCATAATTATAATTCCTAGCCTAGCTTGAATATTTGATTGCGACATCTGACCTTTTGCCCCTCCTAATCTGTTAAACTTCACTTTCGACCACTATTCTTTTAATTTATTAGAATTTCCTACTCTATATGAATCCCAACTTAAATTAATTAGGCAAATAATAATAAGGCAAATTAAAACTTAATTACTTCTGGGAAAAAAGGGATATCATGAGTTCAACACATCTTTACCCTTCTAGCTATTGGGTATTTTTTACTTTTGGTCGCTAATAACTAAGGAAAAAAATTTAAATCGAGATGGAATTCAAATTTCAAACACATAGATATAGTTTACTTTTTGATTTTCTCATATTTTAAATTCTTTTAGAACACTTAAAAGGCACATTTAGTTTAACTGTAAATGTCTGTCATTTTCATCTTTAACTTTTTTTCTTTTTTGCAATTTCAAAATGTGATTGTTTTTCACATGTGTTCATCATGGGTATAATATGAACTGGCGGTGTCGCTAAGTCAACTAATTTGGTTGAGAATAGTATATATCCCTACCTAATTATATCATAATTTCCTTCATATATAAATATTAAACTTACCAAATATAAATCCGACATTTACTATTCTTAGAATTTTATTCAATTACATTAATATGTGATCGAAGATGAATTCATTTAATATTGTGAGAAAGTAATGAAAAAAAACAAGCTTAATAATGGAGACATTGACATTAGAATTATTTAATATTCAGGACATAAAGCCGTGCGTGATTCAAAGTTCGCATTTGACTTCTTCAACATAGGAAGAGTCGTTGATATATATCTTTTTATCATATTTTTATGTTATATATTAATATTAAATTAAATTATAATTTACAAAAATAGAGTCATACACAATATATGTGTGGGCGTGACCTCAACCAAGGGAAAATGTGTTTCGTTGATCCCATGCATCAGTTAAGTGAAGAATTAAAAAATAAATTAAATTATTCGTCACTCTATTTATAAAAGTTTATTTGAATTCGATTTGATAAGTTTAGTAAATCAAATTTAAACAATATTTTTTGTTCAATAAACTTTCAAACTCGATTCGATATTACTTGAACTCAATTTATATTTGATTAAATAAAAATTAATTAGATCAATAATCAAATTAATTTTAAAACTCATAGCAATTGAAAGAATGATATGATGGTTTGAAGTGGGATTATTTAGCGGGTTGGTGGTAGTGGGCAGGAGTAAGGCAACAGTAGTTAACAGTTGACATGTTGAGTGCATGGGAAAATAGTATGAATGATGATGGGTGCAGCTTCTAGACCTGTCATTGTGTGCAAGTGACTGTCATTTCAGTTTCAGGGCACCATCACTCTTCTTTCCAATACTTGTTTTACGCGTGGATTTGAGGTACGTTTATTTTTTCCCAATCGTGCATCTATTGTTGGGTCCATAATTTAGCGCTCTAGGAGAAAGGCTCACTCTCACTTCATATATGCATATTGCAAAAGTGATGACATCAGCACACGCAATAAAATACCTAGAAAATGAATCCAAACATTATCACTGTGTTTGTTTTTATTTTTAAATTATTTCCGAAACAAATCAAAACATACTCAATGTTTGTCATCATACAAAAACACTTTATCCATGTATTTTTAACTGTTTTAATATAAAGACATATATATACACACGCACATATACATAAATATATCTAAAAAAGTAATGATTTGACAATAAATTGAATAAATAGTGATTTTTGTCCCCCAAAACACAACATTAAACATACAATCTTATAAAAAAATATGATTTGACAAAGAACCGTAATTTTTGTCTCAAAAAACACAATATCAAACATACAATACTTATTTTAAATTAGCTCAAAAAATAAATTCAAAACATACACACTATCTCTAACACATATTTTTTTTTCCCTCTATCTTTATAAAACACTCAAAAAAATGAATTCAAACACTACGGATGTTTTTATGCAGTGTAATTAATTAAGAAAAAAATTAACTTTTTTAGTTATGTGTTATATATATATAAATATAAATTTAAAAATATATAAAAATAATTCCTTGGGATGTCTGTAAGGTCTGTAGCGAGCAATCAAATCATGTCCCCATTGTGTTATTAGAAAGTGCTGTAATTTTCTTTGCATTTAATATATGAACAACCCAAGTGAGTTGAAAGCGTATCGTATTTAAAACAGCAATTCATCAACATACCCTACACCAAATTCAGATATCGTTTTCAGCCATTACTTTTCTTTGTATAACCACTAGAAAATCAATATACAAATATATAATAGTAATAATAAAAACTAAAAACCCCCGGCTGCTTCATTTTCATTTTTTGTTTTTTCAAATGGAATATTTCTCAGTGTTGCTGATATTCAATGTTGTATCACTACTCTTTCATTTATGCAACTAATTGCTTCCTCCAGTTCTGATCAGTATCACCACTGCTTCAATCATCCATTTCTACACCAACATAATTCCTCCTTGACAGATTATGTTAAAGAATTGGCTAATGATCCGGAGACGCTGAGATGGTTGAAGAATATAAGAAGAGAAATTCACAAGAATCCAGAACTTGCTTTCCAGGAATTTAACACAAGCGCTCTTGTTAGGCTTGAATTGGACAAAATGGGAGTTAGATACCGGTGGCCGGTGGCACGTACCGGTGTCGTGGCCGCCATTGGTACTGGTTCTCCTCCCTTTGTGGCTCTTAGGGCAGATATGGATGCCCTGCCCATTCAGGTCAGTCATTGCATCATTTTCTGCTTTTCTTTAGTAATTCATCACATAATTAATGTCGACTTCAGTGCATATATAGTTTCTTCTCACTCTGTCATCACAACAATGTCCTTCAGCTGCAACTTCTTTTCTTACAAGTAAATATATAGGACAAATTAAGTACTTTTACTGTATTGAGACAGCATGTACTTGGTTCTTGACATGGATTTTCATTACTAAGTTCTGTTAATTTGGACAATATTAATGGAGACTAACTGTACAAAGATTATAGCTCGAATCTTATTGCATATTGATATTGTATATATCTCATATATATTATACTCCACATATATACATGTTATGTGCATAAAAATATATATAAGATATGGATTTTAAGCACTTTTCATATACATATATATGAAGCATATAAGATGCAGTAGTAGTTATTTGTAATTAACACAACATATATATATCCATTACTGCATGGTTATTACACAGAAAATTTGGATCCAAACGGAACCAGATTTCCTGAATTATTTAGCCTGTCCAGTTTCTAACAGTGCATCCTAAGTGTTCAACGGGCTGGAGAACTTTCTCAACTCTAATTAAATTAGGAGTAGCAGTCTTTATAGAATTGTTTTTTTTTTCTTCTTTTGTTTTTTTTTCACTCGCACCCAACACACATGCACACTCTAAAAGTTTGAACACGAGACCTCCCATAAGAAAGTTTTGTACCCAAACCATTGGTTGTTGTCTCTTAGGTTTGCTGCTCCACCCTCACTATTTGATGGTTTTGATGCTTCTTATTTCTCAAGAAAAGCTAAAATGAAATGTTTTCAGTAATGATGAACTGTAATATATTATCATGTAGGAGATGAGGGAGTGGGAGCACAAGAGCCAAATAGAAGGCAAAATGCACGCCTGTGGGCACGACGCACACGTAGCAATGCTCCTAGGTGCTGCAAAAATATTACAAGAACTCAGCAACTATTTACATGTAAGAACTAATTAAATGACAAATCGACGTGCTACCTAGACATGAACATTGTCAAACATCAATCCTAATAAATAAGCCTAAAAACTATAAGAAATATTGTTGGTCTCAGGGAACCGTAATCCTGATATTTCAACCAGCTGAGGAAAATGGAGAAGGAGCAAAAGAAATGATTGGAGAAGGCGTGCTAGAAAACGTTAGCGCGATACTTGGACTGCACACTGTCCATAAGTATCCGAGTGGAACGGTAGCATCTCGGCCTGGACAGTTTCTGGCTGGTTGTGGAAGCTTTAAAGCTGTGATCAGGGGGAAGGGAGGGCACGCAGCTGCTCCACACAACTCCATCGATCCAATTTTGGCTGCTTCAGCGTCTATCATTAGCTTGCAGAGTATTGTTTCCAGGGAGATGGACCCCATGGATTCTCAGGTACGTAATCTAACTTTGGTCTTAGTTAGTTTGAAATCGTACGTTATATGTAATTTCATGTTCTGAGGATGAATTATAAGGAGTGGGCATGAATTGTTGTAGGTGGTTTCCGTGACTATGGTTCGTGGGGGAAGTGGGTTCGACGTCATCCCTGAATCAGCCACAATTGCGGGTACTTTCAGGGCTTTTGGCAGAGAAAGCTTCTGTGCACTAAGGAAAAGAATAGAAGAGGTAATTAATGTGTTGTTTGCTCATCATCAGTCTAATCCTACAGTCAAACATGTTGTATCACATTTTGGTATTACACATTAGTATAATATTATTGTGTGTGTGAGTCAGTCATGTAACATCAATACATAAAAACAAAAGTGTGATAGAAGATGGATCGCTATTAATAAGCGTGAAAATTCAGAAAGTACTTATCATTCATTCATTGTGATCATCACTAGGTCATAGACAGGCAAGCGGCAGTCCACCGTTGCTCGGCCGACATTGAATTCGATGGGAAAGATCATCCCAGCCTTCCCCCAACCATAAACGATGAGAGAATATACAAACATGTGGAACAAGTGTCCAGAATGGTTGTTGGAGAAGAAAAAACTTTATTAGCTCCTCATTTCATGGGGAGTGAAGATTTTGCAGTTTACCTGGAAAGAATTGCGGGAACGTATTTGCTGCTGGGAGTGAGCAACGAGAAGGTTGGATCAGTTTATCCACCTCACAGTCCTTATTACACCATTGACGAGGATGTGCTTCCTATTGGAGCAACAATCCATGCCACATTTGCGTTTTCTTACCTACTCAGTTTCCATGATCACTGCCGCTTATTGTAATTCCAAATAAATAAATAAATAACATTATACACAATCCTACAATGGCCAAATCCTTTCACATAATCAAGATTCCAAATTCTCTTTAGTAAGTACAAATTGGAAACCCATGCGATAAATCTTGAATTCAAATTTAAATTTCTTTTTGATTGGTTTGTAAATTCTATACACATTAGAATAAATGTGAATTTGAGTTCAAAAGTTAAGAAAATACTAATTAATCTGAATAATAGCTGTAAAGTGCCGTTCCTGCAGATGATGCCAAAAATATTAGCCAAAAGTAAAAATCATAACGAATGCTTGACTACAACTAAAATCATGATAAATATTAATTACTTATATTCAAAATTTAAAATTTTATAGTTATTTTTATTTGACTATAATAAATAGTATTAATTTGTTATCAATTTTGAATTATAATTATTTATAATATTGAGAAAACTTCCACTTTCTGCAGTGATAAAACATTGATAGAAAGGAGGTGAAAATCGAGGTAGGATTGCTGATGGGCTGGATCCGAGCCCAACTTGTCTTGCCCCAAAGATGACTTAGTTTTCTTAACTTGCTTACTATCATCACAGTCTTAATAGTTGAGCCAGAATTAAATGATTCCTTATAAGTAATTATGTTTAAGACTTTTATTTTTTATATGATTAAATTTAATTAGCAAATAAACTATACTATAAGTATTATATATAATGTATATTTAACTACAAAATATGAGAATGTTTCTAATTTACAAATAATAAAACTCAGTGTTTGAAACATTGGATATTGATTTTTGACAATAATAAACTGATTATAAAAATCTCATATAACGAATTTGTGGGTGTCACTCCTATTGTTTAATATTTTATTAAAAAATTAAAAAGTAATAATAATAATAATAATAGTCAAAGAAAAATTACTTATAAAAAGAGAAAGGAAATTTGAAAAATGGATTACTATTACTAATATAAAAAAGAGAAGTATTTGGGTGGAGGGAGACCTAGGCATTTCACGGTACACCTTCACGAAGCTATTACCCGGAGTTCCTCCCCAATCTACAAAACTAGTTCCTTGAAATCTACATACGGCTCTCTGTTTATTTGCCCTAATAGTATTTTCGTGATTACCTCTGCGCAGATTCAGGTTGGCTGCCTCTAAATTCTTCACTTTAATTTTCAAAATTCCAAATGATTTTTGTTATTTTGTTATTTTTTATAAAGAGTTTTTGCTATTTTCTTGATCTGCATGATAACAGTCGATCTGCCAATAGATTGTTGAATGCATCTCAGTCCTGAGATTGGATTTTCCAAGGCTCCTCACGGATTCCGTTTTTCTTTTCTTTTCTTTGTTTCTTCTTTTTTTTTTTTTTTTAATTTGGCGTGGAAGCATTGAAAGTGTCTGTTGAATCGTTGATTGTAGCCTGTAGGAATTACGATCTGGTATTATCAATAGGAACTGTCGATTTGAAATTATTGATTTAAGTAAAAAAAAAAAAAATTGAAAACAAAGAAAGGAATTAGGTTAAATATACCAATTCTGGTTTCTCAGGAATTTAAGAATATTGTTGAGATCGTTAACTCAAAGCAGAATAATCTAACTTTGTCTACATTTAGCTTGGAGACCTTGATGTTTTGCTAGTTCATTCTTGTGGTTTTTAATTCTGAAATTCATTTGCATGTCAACATTTTCTCTCTACGACTGTAGATCTTCTGTCTGATATTTATTGCATAGCATAATTCAAATCTGAAGTATTTGTTTAGTTGCATATCAAACATAATTTTTTTTTTCAAATCCAGATAGGAGATGGCTGACCAGAAGAAGCAATTCACCAAGGTCAACCAGCTCCGCCCATTAGATACTGGGCTTAATTTAACTGTAAAGGTTGTTGATGCGAAGACGGTAGTGCAGAGAGGTCGAACTCAAGGACGATTTTCAGAATGCTTAGTGGGAGATGAGACAGGAATGATCATTTTTACTGCAAGAAATGATCAGGTTAGCACATTTTCTTTCATAATTTTGAGTTGTCTTTTACTTTAAGAATCCTACAAGTCGATTTTATGTGTTTCTTTTGACATACATGTCTTGCTTTAATGTCAATATCAGAGTTCCTATTGGAGTTAATTTCAATATTGTTGGTTTCTCAGTGATTCTGCATTACTTGTACTTAGGCTTTATGCTCGATATCTTGCTTTCCTCTCTGCTCTTATTATTACAGTTTAAAATTTCTGGGAAGTCTTGCACAAATGACTGATATAAATGTTGTGTGGAGAAATGGTACTAGTAGTTGATTGGACTTGAAAATGTTTTGAGCAATTACTATTGTGTGATCGGACATTCTCATATGCAGACACGAACAAGTTACTGGATGTAAGAAATACTATAATCTTCCATCTAAACTCATCTTCGCTGATTCTTTGTGAAAAGTGAATCCATTGTGCCACTCCACATTTTAGCATTTTTGCTGCATATGCTTACAACCCTATGAATGTGAATTACATAATTAGGCACATTCTCTGAACATGATTCAGTAACAAATGGAGTATTACTGACTATATTTGTTTTGGGTTTTGATGTTAATAGCATCTAGAGTTGCTTGGTGCTTGATATCTAGTGATCCAGTTGTTTAAAGATACATACTTATCTGGTCATTAGGGGTAAACTGCAGGATGTGAATTTTATACTCGGGGTAAATTGCTTTCACTTTTAACTATGCAAGAACATGAAATTCAGAATGACCCTTGAACTCATGAGTGGTGGTCCTCCCCTGTCTTCAGAATGCATAATATTGAATTCTTTCAGGCTAACATTGATTATTTGATCTCTTCATTAGTTGACCTGGCGAAAGCGGGCAGCACTCTTGTCCTCTCAAATGCCAAAATTGACATGTTCAAGGGATCAATGAGGCTAGCTGTGGATCGAACAGGCCGTGTCGAAGCTGGTGACCCTGCCAGTTTCTCAGTGGACGAAAGTAACAATCTATCCTTGATTGAGTTTGAACGAGTCGATGTTGTTGTTTAAGCAGTTTGTCTGTCTATCTAGTCCTTCTACTACAGAGGCTGCTTGTGCTAGACTTTGTTAAACTTTTACTAAACTAGTATACCCAGCACGGTTTTAAATTTTAATTGTTGTTTTTTCATTTTAGCTTTTCTTTTTTGGTGTGGGATGGAGCAGGAATTTTGCAGTATCATTAATAGCAAAATGAGTTTTGTCGTATCATATTTACTCTCCATGTGGGAGTGGATGAAATTTGCTAAATCTTGTCATTGTGGTTTGTGGCTAAGTATTAATAGAAACTTCAGCCTTCGGTTTTCTTTAAGTAGAACATATATACTTAACATGGCATTTTTTTTTTACAGGAGACTTAACATGGCAGTTTATATCATAATTGCTACATGTTTTAATAATTATTTTATGAATTCGTTGTGTAAAATATAGTGATAGATTTACGCGTCCTCTGTGTGTAAGCGTACGTGTCCTTACAAACTTCTCTGTAAACGCTATCCAACTATACATCAAAGTGCGATTTATCCGGAAAAAAGAAAGAGTGCGAGTGAAGCAATAACCTGAAACTCAAACTAGAACTATTCTATTGCAGAAGTGACGATTCATTAACTACACCCTCAAAGGGTTCAAACTTATGAACCTTTCCTGGGAAGTATAAAAGCAGACCACTTATGTAAATCATTAGACAAGGCATTTATATGAAACTCTGACACCCTTGGCAACTTATATTTTTTATTTTTATAATTTTAATAGGAAGAGCAATCAAGTCCTTTTTCCTCTCGAAGTTGGCATATATAGTATGATACTTTCAGTATTTGATCATAATTAGTTAAAGAGGATTTAAGTACTATAAGAAATATAGCTTTTCATCATGATTATTATCATGATTAATAGATAAAAATTATAGTGAATATTAATTAGCCACGACTATGCAATGATTATTAGCTATAGTTGAAAATTGTGATAAATATTTTATTATAGGTAAAATCACAATGAATGTTGATTTATTGTTGTCAAAATTTAAGTTGTTGCATCAATTGATTAACTGTGATAGATAATATTAATTTATTACTATTTTTAACTATGGTGATTTATATTATAAAGAAAAATAAGTTTTCTGTAGTGAATGACTGCATGTAGAATATCGGACTTGGAAATTAGAAAATGTTACTTCAAGTTTTTAGAATGATTGGGCACTGTATTAATTATTTTAATGCAACACTAAGTTGTATCAAGATATTTCTTTAATTAATATATAATTGACTAAAATACTTGCGATTGTCAATAAATGTTGTGAAAATGTAGTATTTTCATCAACTTTAACAACTGGCTGATGCATATTGAAATGTTTGACTAAAGAATGAGAAGTAAAAAATCCACTAGTTTACAATATTGTTACGGTGAACTCAGCCTATTTTTGAATAATTGATTAAAATAATGGATTTTTATTTATTTAGTTTTTATAATAATTGATCTTATAAAAAATTATAACTGGCCAAAATTAAACTTCAGATTTTAATGTTTACAGAATGTAGATTATTGTGTCCGAACAATTATACTTGAGGTTACAAAACATTTCCAAGCACAAGCAAATGGACACAGACTGCAACAAGTAGAGGATTGGAACTAGGAATTTCCCCATACATGCAAATGGACACAGACTGCAACAAGTAGAGGGATGAAAAATACACGAAAATATGCCTACATGAAACGACAACGAAGATCGATACAAGGAAAGGTCGAAGAAATTAATAATCCAAGCACAAGCCAACAAGCACGTATAAACAAATCAAAATGGAAGAAATCCAGAAGGAAATTAATCTCAAAGCCTTTTTCCGATCACTGCAAAGAAAGAAACCAGCAGAGCCAAGAACCCAACCACCACAGATGGAGAAGAACTCAACGCACCAGACGGCTGCGGAGGAGGTGCAGGCGACGGAGATGGAGCCATGTTCTGGTGGTCATGGCCCTCATGAGCCGCCACAACGGCAGCAAGAAAAACAATGCAAGCCAAATATGCAATGAACCGAAAAGCCATCGACTCTCGAGTAGTTATTTCTAAGTTTTGATGGCCTTAGTTTCAGTTCTTGAATATTGCTTTTGGACAAATATTTACATGAAGACGATCTATTTATAAGCAATTTTTGCTATATAATTATTGTATTTTGACGTGGTCATGGTTGTACGAACCAATATGGCGAGTTGTACTATGTATCATTCTACTCACGTTGATTTTAATTTTTAAATAAAGTATGTATATATATATATATATATATATATATATATATATATATACACCAAGACTTGGCAATAAGTCATGATATATCATTGGATGAGAATAATATAACAATCAAAGAGACTCTTAATACAAAAATAAGGGAGTTGGCGACCTTTTGTATCGTCGAATTGGTATTCATTTGAGAGGGAAACACTTTGGTGATGATTATTAATCTTTACTTGTTATGGGATTTACTAATTTGAGTTAATGTTAATCATGAGTATGTGCTGGAAATCAGGACGTTGGCGGGGGGGGGGGGTTGACCTTTTTTTTTTTAATTTCAAGAAATGGCGGCTGACTTTTTTTTTTTTTTAATTTCAAGAAATGGCGGCTGACTTTTTGTATGATCATGAGAAGAGGTTAAGTCTTCGGGGAAGATCGTGCCTGGAGATAATAAACGTGACTGCGAACAAGAACGACCAAAGTGGAAGAAAGGACTAAAGGCAATTTCCTGTGTTTTTTTTTTAATTAATCAAATTCATGGAAGATTTGTGTTAACAGGTTGTATGAGTCTAATCTCAACTTTATGTATTCTTTTCTGGGTGGTGCATGAGGTTCCAGGTTAATTAAGAAGCATGTCAACTACTTGATAATTATAGGTAATGTAAAGATCTGGGAGTTAAAATGTTTGACTGCCATTCGCCCAATTCAATTATTTTGATACCTGATTCGGTATTGCATTTATCATATAATTTAATTCATATTCGACAAAATCTAATTGAGTTAGAATTATCCCTCTAGCCTATCACCAAAAAGCGGTCTCTCTTGGCTTGGCACGGTGGGAGAACTGGTTTGAATACTGATCCAAATCGTAGCAGTGAGTTACCCTGAGGAGAAGTTTATCTCTGAGCATCTAAGCAGTGAGTTTCTCTAAGTATCATTGAGTTAAGGCAGATGCTAACTAGCTAGTATCAGTAATCACAAAAATACAACCAAATTAGCAAGCAAAAAGCTTCTAAATCCCACCTTAATAAAGAAAATTCACAAAGCCAGCATGCAATTCAAACTATACTTAATTCCCATACCTCATGTTTTGGTTTAATTTCAGTGTACGACTCAAGTGGGATTCTCCGTCCGAATTTCCAAAGCTCCAGTTCCAAAAAAGGCTAAAAAAAAATAAACAAGTTCAATTACACAGAAGATGGAGCAGCTTTGATTATTAGCAGCAAATGAAATGGAGAGAATCTCCAAATAATAGATGAACCAACTTCCATTGCATAGACCACATATACCCATTTCTATCCAATGATCTCTCTCTATGCAATCTTGTCTTCCAGAGACGGTAGCAGAGTGCGATACTGTAATAGAACCATGCACAACATGCACAGTATTTATACTTTTGTGTGTATTTTATATGTATATGATTATTCTGTGAAAATGAATAATCCTCAATTAAATAACAATCTTTAATAATTGATAATAATTTAATTAATCACCGACTGGCGACTAAATGAAAATACAAAGAGAAAAGTACACTATTCCATCAGAATGGTAAAGGTGGCCATCATTACAAGAACAGGAAAGTTACATAAAATGGTACTCAAATAGACTATTTCCCTTGAGGAACTAAACTGTATTGGCTGGATAATTTGATACTTTGAACGTCGATGAAAACTATAATTCAACGGCCTATGCAACTTTGCAGCCACAGAAAACAAATTAAACGTTCAAAAATTGCAGAACAGTATCATTCATCAGAGAATAAGTCTGAAGGACAAACATGGCTTCACAAAAACGAGCTACAATTTGCCAATGTATATACTTCATGTTTCTTCACAGCAACCAACCTCAAGAATGAGCTACTTATCGATCTCCTGCTGAATCTGTCCTTCTGCAGTGGTATATAGATTTCTAGTGAATTTATAGATGCAGCTTTAGTGACTACACTAGATAAGAAAGAGAAGGTCTAACCAGAAAGATTGACTGCCAAGTTAGCCTGAGCATCAGCCTCAGAGTTTAAGTCCTTAGGAGATAAAAATAACATGTTGATGTTAAAATGTTTGGTAATGTAAATAGAAATTGTCAAGGAAAGTTAAGCAGTAAATAGACTTAAAAATTTACACATTTGATCGCATTTTGCAAATGCTAAGCTTACCCTCAAAATGTGAATAATTTGGAACGAGAGAAACATATCCTTCAATTTCATTGCCTCCTCATACAAGGTGAAGATGTTCTGGTTTTTAACCTTCCATAGACCTTGAATCTGTACACAAAATTCTTGCTTACTCAATAAATACGCTAGAGAAAATCTTAAAGACTGCCATCAATTCATAAATACAAGACATGCCAAAACACGTGAACAATTAAGTTGATCATTTCAAACGGTAATTGATAGTTCTAGTCACAACAATGCATGTTATACCTGCATGCAAACAAGTTTAGAGTCACCTCGAACTCGAACGTTTGTAAAACCTTTTCCAAGTGCATATTTCAATCCTAATATAAAGCCACGGTATTCAGCAACATTATTGGTCGCTATTCCTAGGCCTTCACGCAACCTACAAATCTAACACATGAAAAATGTCGATATATGTTATAACCAGCATGGATGATACACAACTTCTCAAAAAGAAGCACGATGCTTACCGAAGTTCCATCATCAGACCGTACTATAGCTCCTGCTCCGGCTTGTCCAGGATTTCCTTTTGAAGCACCATCGAACTCAAGAGTACAGGATCGCTGATAAGGACTACAAGGATCAGATTTCTAGCATGCAAAGTTAATTCATCTCTTTCAGATACTTACTACCTGAATCTTACAGGATATATTGTAAAGGTTAATTTTATGATTAACTCAGTTGCTGTTGAAACTTGAAGATTATTTCATAGGGCCGGGACTTTTACTCCTTAACTACACAAAGAAAGGACTAATTTATAAGTAACCAAACTATGAAACACCATACCGACTGATTGATCCTGATCAACTCTATAAGGTTCTAAGGTGAAATGCTTTGTTAGGGTATCATTTAAAGTCAACACTGGCCCAAAAGCCTCATCAAAGTATAATGGGTTGATTAACTATCCAAATCCTACCAATCCATCCACACAACCTCGTGGGTAACTATTCTGAAACAGCAGAACTTTTGTTGACTCAGCAACTCTCCACAGACAACAGACAGCAAATGGACACTGGATTCTTGACAAATTTTCAAACTAATGTTTCCTATTTCTGTTCATGAACTAGTGGTTTTTCCAATGTTTCCTTCTTTTCTTTTGATGAGAATTGGGACGTAATGGAGGTGCTATAACATATTGAAACTTCCATTGAATTTAATTCACTATGACACTCCACAAGAGGTGGCAAGTTCTTTCTTATAAATATTTTCTGCTTACATATGTTGAAGAGGCAGTATTCGTCTTCATTTTCTATATACCCCTTGTAAATGGTGGACTTGATTATGAAGTATTTAGAAACTATGTTACAGAAAAACTCTATTCAACTGAAATGAAGGAGACATGATAATGATCTCTTACCCCACTATCTGACAATGAAGCTCCCTGTGACCTCTTCCTTGCAATGGGCTCATTAGATGTTTCGCCTCTAGAAGAAGAAGGCTGCTATGTGAAAAATGAGATGCTTGTAAATAGAAAAATAAATAAATCAAAATGAAAGAGGGATATGAACAAGATGATGTAAGTTTGATAGCATATCCAGAAAAGAGCTTTTTAGCTTGCTTCACACTACACTTAGTGTTTTTTAGTAGCATTGAGTTTGTCACACTCACAATTAAACAACTAAAATTGAATCTACAACCAGTATAAACAAAAGAGTGCGACTCTTCTATAGAGAACCCAACAATATAAGTGAGTGAGGCCAAACATTCTATGACTTATATGTGGAGATCAATTAAATTTGAGAATACCACCTTTATCCCCAATTTAATACATGAAATAAGGGAATTAGAAGAAAAAAATAATCAAATATGTAAATATCAGCTGACCTGCAAAGGACATGCCTCAAGAGTACCAAAAAGTTCTCCAGTTACATCAGAAGCTCTGATGCAGTATAGAGCATTTTTAAGCCCACAAGATTGAAGATACTTCTCTGTGTCCTTTGGCATTGAGCAACCTTTGTAAACACTAACAGGAGGATCGCGGATCTGCCAGGAAAAAGGACAAGGAGTTGAGTTATTTGATTAGTACTCACTAATTATAATTTATTTTTCCATCAGAAACAAATGAAATGAAGGGACAGTATATGAAAATATAACATCATAGAACCAACAGTTTTCATATGTCAATCATGACTGAGAAATTAGTAAACAATTTAACATATAAGGTTTGCAAGATAAAACCACTTTAGATAGGTCAAATGAACAACAATAGTAAAAACTCCTGAAGAAATAAACACTACAATAGAAGGGGGTAGATGTGAGAGACTGGACTCATAGAAAAATGAGATATTGGAAATTAAAGATGGAATTTTAAGAAATCCTTAGGACTCACATTAACACATAGGAAAAGAAAGAAGATAAAAAAAATAAAAACAATAGGAGGGGATGCAATTCAAAGTGAACCAAAGTGAGTAACAATTTTAGAACAATCAACCACAGAAAACCGGGGGTTCAGAAGCTTCATAAATCATGACAAGAACTTACATTCATATTAAAGAGGAAACAAAGGAAATTCACATGTCAAAATTAGATAACAAGTAATCACCGAGGTTCCAACTTGAGCATGACAATCACTTAAGCTTTATGATCATATTAAAAAGGAAACAAAGGAAATTCACATGTCAAAATTAGATAACAAGTAATCACCGAGGTTCCAACTTGAGCCTGACAATCACTTAAGCTTTTGTAAACACCGATAAGGTCCCCCTTGCGAACAACGAAAAACGATTCCTTGTCTTCCTTCATTGGTGCTTTATGATCACGTTTCGTCTTACGAGAAGTCCCTCCACCAGACTTTTTTGAAGAATAGTGCTGAGCTTGAAAACTTGTCAGCAATAATTCCAAGTTTACTGTTCTAACACCTGAATGTTGGAAGCTTGCTTTCCATGAAGGAACAAAGTACCCGCAAGATGGCTTCTTGGTAACAAGACAACCTGCACCTGATAGTATAGTTGAACAACATGCATGAAACAAACTGATCATCCGTCACAGTTCTGTCTCAAGTCCAACTATTACCCAGATTTCCTGAAATGATATTTGTATTCATCACTCGTTACAAAATTCATATAATGAATTAAAAAAGATACAATATAGCCGCGTTAAGCAGCACTTCTATCTGGTCATTCTGTCACTTCCATTAGCCAAATCTTTAATGATCCAGAAAACAAACAGCAGCACTTAATCAATCGAACAACCAACTTCGTCAATTTCATTAACAAAACAATAAATAAAAGAGTAAACTATAGCACAAAGGACTCTTTCAGCAATGAAGAACAACAGATTATATTAGCCAAACACTCTTTTGGAACAACTTTGAAAGAATGAGAGCGTCCCATCAGCTTAAACAAATAAATAAGAGAAACCCCACATTCCGAAGCAGAATTTAAAGGACTGGAACATCCATCAACTCAAGCAGCTTGATAAGTCAAAAGCACGCAACATTCAGCACAAAAACTCAAAAACTAATTCAGCAGGCAAATCATAATAAGAAAGAAAAGGCACAACCCAATCAAAGGAAACGCAGACGAATCAGTAAATACAAGTATACCTAAAAGCTAAACTCAAGCACAATGATGCAAGCGTACACATACTCCAGTCAACTGCAAAACCCTTACTCTTTACTGTTTGCTCTGTCACTGGGCGCAGGGGCTTCGGGTTCAGGTGCGAGTGTTCACAGGTTTGTCAGAATAACTGGGTGACTTTTGATTTGAGGAAACTGGGCTAAAGATATAGCCCAATTCCAACTATAATCGAGGTCCAATTAAGTTGGGATTCGGGTCTAATTCCAGCCCAGTTGTTTTATGTTGGTTCGGGTTTCTTTTTTTTCTTTCTTTTGTTTGGGTAAGATGTGGGTTCGGGTTTCGAATTTTCATGATTTCTTGATTTCTTGATAAAACAAGCCAGCCCGATTATACAGTCCCAACTCTAAAGTTGTTTAAATAAATATATTTAACTATAACTCAAAAAGAAAAAATATATATATTCAATTATGGGATAGTAAATAAATTATTTAAATTTTAGAATTGATTACGCACAGAACCCTTATGAAACCACAAGATTACACTTTTTCCCCAAAAAAAGTTTTAAAATTAGTTACTCCCTCTGACAATTCTCTGATTACACACGACGTCCTTTCGTTAGGATTTGGATGAAAAATTATGATATCAACAAAAAAAATAGATAAAATTTTATTTTTGCTCCTCATTTAATACTTTTATATATATTTTTGTACTTATAAAATAAATAAATATAATATACATATATATGGAGTGCGTTTTATATTATTATATTTTTTCATAATATGAAATTATTACATGAAATGTGAAATGAGGGACAAAATTGAAAATTTATTATATATTTTTTTTTTTGCTAATGTAATTATTATTAGTCCAAACCATAACAAAATGGGTTTGATGTAAAAGGTAAATTTTTAGAATGGGGTGTAAGTGTAATTTTAAAACTTTTGGGAGAAAGTACAATTTTACATTATAGAGGAGGTCTAAGCGTAATTAATCCTAATGAAAAAAAAAAGAAAGAAAGAAAAAGTAGAGTTGTCATTTCAATAAAAGAAATTCAAGTTTATTAGGTCACAATCAATTGGAATAAGTAGAAAACAATTTTAGGGTAATTAGCTGATGAAAAGTAAAATGCGGTTGTGGATAGTTCAGTTAGCGTTGACATAAAACTATTTAGATCCCCACTTATTTTCTATATGTATTATTAATTACAATAAACGAAAATAATGGTCCCTCAGCCTCTAAATACATTATTCGACAAGTTTGGTCCTAAACAGTTGTTCCCTCTTCTAACTCTTTACATCTAACCTTAACCACTTCAAAATGTCATTCTCTATTTTTGCAAGAATTGCATCCCAACACTATCACTATTCTCCTTATCTTTATTTTTCATGTTTGATTTGATTTGATATATCATCATTTCATTTTAACCCACCAAAAAAGCATAATAATAATAATAATAGTAATAGGTACATAGTATGACCATACTGAACTTCTTATACGTACTTTATTGTTATAATTTATGTATTTATTTTAAATGAGAGTTTGTGGAAGAGGTTGTGAGTTAAGACAGAGTTGTGCCCGACAGCAAATTGAACATCAGCAATCCAGCGTACTGGACTGGGTATCAGATGAATATCATATACTAGGAAAGTTTGTTCTGATCTTCTTGGTTCTTAATCATGTTTATATACTAAACTGTCGTCATTAGATACAATAACATTCTGTTTCCCAAAAAGACAAGATTTTCAGCCTGCTCTTATAAAGTTCTCTATTGTCTATGTGTCTTTGGCACATACATATACAATCACACAATTTACATTTATAATTAATACTAACCAATATACATTTATTTTTTCCTTTTTGTACTGTACTTGTAACTACATATTACAAAATACGTATAATTCTGTATTTATTTAAAAACAATTCGTTGATTATTGAATATTGACGAGTTTTTCAAATGTGCAAACCCCCCCCCCCCCCCCCCGTCTCTCTTTTTCAAATTTAAAATTTGATTTAATATATTAATAAATTCAAACTCAATAAACACGTTCAAATGAAAAAAAAAAAAAAAACAACGAATTACTATAAAAATAGGCATATAATAATATTTATGGAACTCGAATTCAAGATATTTTGATTAGTCTTATCAATCTATTAAGACCTCATGGACTGATTTACCCCTCAATTGGTAGTGGATTGCATATAAAATAAATTATAGTTTTCAAGTGACATGTATAGCTATGATGAGTAGCATTCTATGTAGACGGTATAGAAGAGTCAACAAAAGAATCGATGAGAGGAGCGCCAAGTCAATAATCCGACGTTTAAACTAATTATATACCTAAAGTGACTTTGGATGAAGGCCGAATACATAATTGACAGCCTAGCTATAAATTAATTATGATTTAGGGTTGGAATATTGGAATGTGAAATTAATCATTCGTCCTATCATCTATCCACCTCCTTAAATAATATATATATTATATATATATATATATATATATATATATTATGTATGTATTCTTACATCGATAATTCAAATTCAACAACTAGCTTAGGCCGAATCTCCATAAATAAAAAAATATTTTGATCGGGAACGAGCAATTAGGGCACTCATTAATCCTACATGCATCACAATTAATATTTTATAATCCATAAAGAATAATTATACTAATTAATTGATGTATATTAACCAACCTAACTCAGCTTATTTAAATGCATATCAATTTGCTGTGTAGCTCTAATTATTAAAATACATTAGATTTCGAGTTTCCAACTTAACACAAATTACACTTAATGACAATTTTGGAAAATTTTATAAGAAATGTTATTGTCAAGGAGAGTTATTACGTTGCGCTCTTAATTCTCCTGCTTCATCATCATCATCTTCTTCTTCTTCTTCTTTTTTTTAAATAAAATGGGAGAATTGCACCATCATCTCCTGAGAATTAATATAATTATATGTAAATTTTATGTGTTTTAAAAAATTACATTTAATATTCTAATGTTTATTTTTGTCTAACAAATAAATTTCATCATTAGTCAAAATTCACCAAATTTGCTGATATAGAAAATTAATGTATAATTACACCAACCCTTTAGGAGACAATGTAATTATCCATTAAAAAAGTTGGATGCACGAAGTACATGCGTGGAAAAAATGTAAAGGCAACTTGCAACTTTCGCTTTGCCTACGATGGAAAAGGAAAATAATGCAATAAGAAAGAAAGTAAAAAAGCAAACACTAATATTCAGGATGACGAGTTAAAATATTGAGAGAATGTTGAAATATAGAAAGGAAGGACATTAATAAAGAGAGAATGAAAGTGATGTTCCACTTAGAACTACATGAACAATAAATGGACGTGCAATGTGGCAAAACAGACATACATGCATCATCATACATATGGACCTATTGAGGTTGTTGAAGAGCTCAAGATCAAACAGAATACCATGTATAGAGAAACACACTCCAAATCCACCACAACTCCATATCCCATCCTCAGGATGGGCAACAATGCTATGTTCATGGGATGTTGACTAAGATTATATATACATATTTTCCATTACAGTAATGGATTTCCGACATGTTTCTTATCATCATCATCATCATCGTGCTATGAGTTTGGTGGCAAGTTTTTGAGTCTCAATGCATATGATTTCACCTATAATTCATGGACACGGACACGGACACGACGACACATAAAATGTAAAAGAGTATGACATGATATGGCACTGACACGGTTATATATAATATATATTTTTTATTATATGTATTCCCAATTTTTCATAAAATTAAAATATGCAATATGAAAATTTTTAAGATAAAATATAAAATAAGCATGTCTTACATCTATATTTTTAATCACATGTAGCTTCAAAAAATTACATAATCAGTTTATATTTATAAAAAAGAAAACGCAATGAAAAATTTCTAATAATTTAAATTAGTTAAACCGTGAACATTTCTCGAATTTTTAGTAATTTTATTCTAATACTTTTAGTTTAAGAAGAGTCAATTCATTCTTTTCTTTTATTAAGCCTAATTTTTTAAACAAAAGTCCAATTTTTTTTTAAATAATAAAGAAAATTAAAACGTGTCGGACACGCCTGTGGCGTGTTCTGTTTATTTTTTTTTTATAATTTTTTAATACTCTGATGTCGCGTCCGACACTGCATTAAGTAATTTTTTGAAGTATTCGTGTATTATAGAATTTCACCATGTGAAATCTAAGTTTACGACGTATTATAATAAGGTTGCAGATTATTGATCTTTGCCCGAAAGTTAAGATAAATAAGATAATACACTTTAAGTGTGTTCTACAAGAAGCAAACATTAATAAAGAGCGATCATCTCATAAGAGTATAAACAACTTATTTAACTACGCGGAAGGCCATACAGGAAAATGTTAGATGGGATGAATTCAGACATGGGTTCACTAAGAGTGATACGTTGCATTTAACCTGAAATATGAAAAAAATTCGTAACCCATTTTTGTAATTAAATATGATTTTTTTTTAAAACAAAAAAAAACGTCAATACCGTGGCAGGTTTGGCCGACCCCTACCTGTTTATTATCTTGAAAAAGATCTGTATGTACAAAAGAATGCATAAATATGAATTCTGTTATCATCTTATTGTAGAACATGTTTAGGTCAAATCCAAATCCATCGTTGTCTTGAACAAATTGGACATGTTGATATCAAATTAAAATCCATGATTGTCCTGAACAAATTGATGAGAGGGTTGAATTGGGTCGCATTTCTTGATAGAGTTTGCATAGTTACAAGTTTTAATTAAATTTGTTGAAAGGTGGACAGTAATTAAGTGCGCGCAAGATGTGAATAGCGCTTTTATTTTGGTGAAAAATTAGGTCTTTGCAGATAAGTCAAGCAACACCCATGTGCATTTAATGTGTACACATGAAATGAAACCAATAAGTATTTAATATGTGAAACTAATACATATGCACTTTTATTTATAATAAAAAATATATTCCTAAACGTGTCTTCATAACTTTTTTCCCATTATTGCCACGATTTTAATAATAGTCTTTTTAGTTGGAAAAACATAAAACTTATCCCATTTTCGGTTCAAAATTAAATGCAATATTAATAACAATATTTTTCTTTTTCTTCTTTTTTCCTTTTTTTTATACGTCCAATAGTTATTATGATGTCGGAATGTTGTTTATTTTGTTTTAAAGAAGGAAACCAGCAGAACCATTTTTTATTTTATTATTATTATTATTATTATATTATTTGATTATATCTTTTTTATTTAATATGATGACAACGATGATATTATGATTTACATCAATTGACATGACAAAGTACGTACTAGTAGACTAAAAGCAGCAGCAGTTGACGAATTAATTATGAGTATTTATTGAATGGGTGTCCGTAGGAGGAGAAATATTTGCTCATAATGTCCCTACAACAAGCCCCTGTTTTCTTTGATTCAATTTAGGTGGTAAGGGCGCCATAATAGGAAGTGATTTTGTCTGCAAATTAAGAAGAGAATGATTTTATTCTTTCTTTAAGGTGTTATTATCACCAGAAAATTAGCCAGTTACCAAAAACAACAAGTTTGATCATGTCAAAATAAGACTTGCACATCTAAAATACAGACGCTACAAGCCTACAACCATCGAACTAAAAAGTTCTACTTTTGTTTTTTTCTTAATTTAATAAAATTTGATTCATTACGACATCATTAATTAGTATATTTAAATTCAAAAATTAATTAATACATCAATATTTGTAAATTAACGAACATATTAAAAAATAAAATACTGCTATTAAAAGTAAATTGTATACCTACTATTACAGTAGACAACAACTCCTATTATACGGCAGATAACATCCCATGTACTTGATGGGGTTCAATCTCATAAACTCTTAAATCATGCGGCATCAACTTCGTCAATTGAGTAAGGCCTCGTTGGCACGATAACTTCTTTATATTTATATTTGTTGTAACTTTTACATGATTTTCAAAGTTAAAATTGGATCACACAACTATATATTGCACTCAAATTTTGTTTTATTTTCTTTTATAGTGTCTCTGCAGATAATAAATGATGTAAAATGAAAATATTTTGTAGGGTTATGCCTAACTCATCCTATTTGTCTCGATATTTTGTTAAAGTTAAAAGATAACAACAATCACAAACTCATAATTAGTTGCAACTATTAAAGCAAAATTGTGTAGCTAGCTAGATCGGGACTTGGCCGGCATCGTCAGGTCATATCATCAACGTTGAAGGAAAAAAAGAAAAAGAAAAAGGAAGGTCCATCTACAATTTTAATTATCCGATTCCTATATTTATGCCAAGGATAGGAGAGATTATGTTATAGATTAATTCCTATCTAAAAAGTTAATATTATTCACATTTTTTGTATCAATTTTTTTTGTATGATACGTTATTTATTACATTATTTAATATATTTAAAATTTAAATATTAATTCAATATATTCAAACAAAATAAACAAAATGTTGTAGAAAAATAAAACTATACTTACATATTTATGAAACTCGGACTCAAATTTTTTTAAGGGTTAATATTATATTTTAACATCGGAACTATGACTATTTTTATATTTTTGCATCTAAACTTATTTTTGTGTCAACTTACCATATCAACTTATGAAATTTTGCACTTTGCCATTTATAACTATTTTTCCATCCAGTATTTTGTAAAAATAAAAAAATAAAAAAAATCACATACAATGCACATGTGATACTTAAGGATTATGTGATGCGATATTTTTCATATACGCACAGAATATTTTTTTTTATAAAAAAATCAATAAAAAATAATCATATATGATAAAGTGCAAATTCATAAAACATCGATACAAAATTAAATATAATTTTAACGACAAAAAATATAATTTATTTTTTTTTAATTCATAGGCATCACCTTTACCATTCCCTGTATCAACTATTTACAACTTTTCAGTTGAGTTTAAGTAGTCAAATCATGTCACGCGCCACCAAAAGTTGAAACAATGCTGCTCCAATTTATGCCTATTCTATGTTTTCTGTGACCCAATCCAAGGACGCTAATATAATTAAAAGTATTTTCCTTTTGTCATTACTATATTATAACCTGTATGTTTGATTAGCATTCGTATCAACCCATATTTTTGCCACTAATAATACGGATAATTACTTTTTATTCTTGTCATATAATCACTTAACTTTAAATTCTAACTTTTATTGCTTCAATCATTCATATTCAGAGGGTTAAACACATACTATCTTTGATATTTTGTTTACTAAACATATGTCTGATTGATATATACCTTTAAATTATAAAAAAAAATATATGACGATTATCTATCTAGTTGATGCATTTTGCATCGTTATAATATTCTTAGTCTTCAATTCCAATTCACACTCGCTATTTTAAATTGATATATCATTTGGTATTTTATTTCTATGTGTCTATATTGTGTATGTAAATTTTCACATTATGTATAGATTTAAAAATATATATATTTTATGGAGGTGAAAGATTAATTGGCTTCCGTAATTTGGCATAGTGGGTACATTTATCACTCTTTCAGAATTAATTAATTTGACTTAAAGTGTGTTTGATTGGGCCGAAAGAGAGAGGAGTGAAAATAAAAATAAATGTATAAAAAATAATTTGGTATTTGGTTAAGGGAAAAAGATGGAGGTAAAATAAAATTCAATGAAAAAAACTCCCCCAGATTTCAATTTTGTTTTCGTCTAAAATTAGGCGAAAATGTGGAAGTATATAAGGTAAAAAAGTATAGTTTTTATTTTTATTTATTCTATTGCCCATATATATATATATTATATATATATTTTTCCTCCAAAGTTGTTTTGGGTATCAACAAAGGCAGTTGATACTTGAACTCGAATTCGTTAGTTGAAATATTGTTAGTGATTTTTATTTTACTTAAAGTAAGAAGTTTCAAATAAATAAACAATATTAATTTTGATAAATATTTTATTAATAAAAAAGATTTTTATTCTTATTTGATAAATATTTTTATTAATAAGGTTCTTAAAGTTTGTATATATTAAAATTATATCAGTATAATATTAATTTATTTATTTTATAAAATAAAATAAAGAGAATGATTATTCGGTAAAACTATAATAATTATTTTTTCTTCTCAATCTATTTTTTCTTGTACCAAACAAAGGGTAGTATTTGATATTTACTTCCCTTCCATCATATCAGATAATATAAAAGAAAATTATTTTTTTCCCTCTCGCTTCCCCTTTCACTTTTTTTTTTTCCTATCATTTGAATCCTTATGTTCACAGTCTTCCAACCACCATTTCCTTCTTGAAATGTTATCTACTCCTGACTTGAGTTTTTCTTTTTTAATGTTCACTGCTGCATCATTACATGCACATTTAAAAAATTAAGAAAATTATTTTGAAAAAACATCAATTTGATCATTTTATTTGTTTTTTCTCTTTCATGTAATTAAGTAAAAATAGTAAAATTTAAAAAAATTACATATACGTATGTAGTGTACTCCCATAGCTATTACTTGTCTATTTTTTGATTCATTCGCAAAAATAATTATTTTGATACATAGTTTTGCAGTCGCTCTAAATTTTCGAGATATTTTGGCACTCAAAAATAAAAATTCAGAAAATAGAAAATCAATCATAAATAAATGTCGGAGAAAAATAAAAATAAAAATAAAATAGCCTTATGTTTGTTAACTCCTTTATATATCCGAAGGAGAAGTGAATCTAAACCGAACAAGACCTACACTACAGTCCCCACACCTTCTCACACACTCTCTCCACACACACGATTTCCGACGTATGTTCCGACCTATCTCCGGTGATATTGAAGCCAAAGTTTCGTTAAGATGATCGGAAGAGAATGAGGAGTCGGCGGTCAAATTCGCCATGTCAGTTTCGTGCTCCGACTGCTTCTCCGACCTTTTATGCGGCGAGGACTCCACTATTATCTTATCCGGCGGTGGAGATTTATCGTCTGAATATTCATCGGACCTCGATTCTCCGACGGCGGAAGTTGAGGAATCCATCGCCGGACTCTTGGAAGACGAGAGAGATCTAACCGGAATTAGTTCGCGCTCCACTCATCAACCGATTGATTCGTCCGTTAGAGGGGAATCTGTTGCATGGATTTTGAAGGTATATTATTCTCTTCCAGATTCTGGTTCATGATTCGTGTTTTCTATATCATGCGCAGGCGCGTAACTTCACCTTGAATATATATATATATATATATATATAAGCTAGGAAAAAAGTGAACTGTATGTTACTTTGATAAATCGTAAACGAGGCAGTTGGACAAGTTAGAAGTCACTTAAGATATCATATACTGGAACGCTTTAGAATGGTATTTCTAGTGTGCGCCTCCTTCTACAGGAGTCACTTTTAGTGGATTCGGCAGAGTGTCTCATAAACGGCGATGAAACAGTGATTCGTGGGAAGCTACAAACTTAACGGCACAGTTCACAGATTCTCGTTTCTTTTGCAGGTGCAACGATATTATGGTTTTCATCCATTAACGGCGTATCTTTCCGTCAACTATTTTGATCGTTTCCTTCACTCCCATCACTTGCCAGTAAGATAATATCACCCTGTATTATTATTATTATTATTATTATTATTATTATTATTATTATTATTATTATTATTATGATTATTATTCAACTCCTAAATCCTAAAAATTAGGACTGTTTAATTTCTTAATTTTTCTTATTAAATAGCTAATGACACCGTATGTGTCAATTAATGTCAGATCAAGACGTTCATTAATATATATGGACAAATAAAGTATCTAATGTTGATTCTAACGCACTTTTACCCATCCGCAGGTCATTTCAAAATCATTTTCGTTATTGACTTTTAAAACCAACTGAAAAGGACCTTAATTTAACTATCATTAGTGGATGTTTATTAATTTAATCTTTACGAGTTGTGAAAATACCAAACTGCAAAAAGTTGTAAAATTGCGATTTTACCTAGAAAAAAAAAAAAAGGTCCCATTTATGAATCATTTATACGAGGCTTTAACTTTAATTGATCATAATAAATAGTGATATAGATACCATCATTTATGAAAAGCTTTAACATCATCTCCATCCTTGTGTTTAATTAATTCTATGCGCCAAATGGAATACATGTTATAAAGGGCGCGCAGTTCCATGAATTAAAGGCAAAAAAGCTGGAGACTTGAATTGACATAAACTTACCACTAATCCAATATTATTATTGAGATGACTTGGCGAAGAATTTGTTTATTGTCTCCCTTTTCATTATATTAATACTCCTTGATATTTATGTACAAGAGATGACGAATAGAACTATTAATTAGCATGCTTGTTGTTGATTATATATATATATATATATATATATATATATATATATATATAATGAAGCAACATTATCTTCTCTAAAAGTATATGTTAGGAAGGTCCATTTGTCTCTTTTGGTCCCTAACAACCTCGGAATGCATGCATTCCGATGGGTATCATTAATTATTTGTTAATAATTGGGCTTTATTGCAATTCAACACAACTAATCCTTTGTTGTTTTATTCCTGTTTTAATAACGTATATATATATATATATATATATATATATATATATATATGTGTGTGTGTGTGTGTATGTATCTGTCAATGAGATTTTGTATTCTTCCTCACACATCTTAAAATAATTGCAGAAAATGAGTGGATGGCCACTGCAACTATTGTCCGTTGCGTGCTTGTCATTAGCTGCTAAGATGGAGGAACCTCTGGTTCCTTCTCTTCTGGATCTTCAGGTACTTTGTGATTTATTTTGATAATATTGATTTAGTGAAGTGGGTCGCTTGAAAATGACTATCATCAGGGTTTTAATTAATGGATAATTTTTGTGGTTCTTAGGTCGACGGTGCAAAATTTATTTTTGAACCAAGAACTATACAAAGAATGGAACTTCTTGTTCTGAGGGTCTTAGATTGGAGACTCCGATCTATTTCTCCATTTTCCTATCTCTGCTTTTTCGCACTCAAGATTGACCCAACTGGAACTTTTACTGAGTTCCTTACGTCAAGGGCAAAAGATATTATTCTCTCAACCATTCAAGGTACTATAGTTAAGAAGCTAGCTAACTTTATTTTTCTCATCATGCATCAATTAATTCTATAATTTAACTATTATTTTTGACTTGAAAAACCTTTTTATTAATATCAACAGAGACCAGCTTCTTTGAATATCGACCATCTAGCATTGCTGCTGCAGCAATACTTTGTGCAGCAAATGATCTGCCAAATTTCTCTTTCATCACTGCTCAACATGCTGAGTCATGGTGTGATGGACTCCACAAAGTAAGAAAAGAAAATCATGAATTAGGTTATTGTACGTTTAACAAGAAATATTTGCCAACTTGGATAGTAAAATCCCCTTATTTTGCAGGATAATATTATGAGTTGCCACCAATTGATTCGACAAATCACGTTCAGTATTAAGCCAAAGTCGCAACCAAAGGTTTTACCGCAGCTCCGAGTAATGCCTCGGGCAAGTACTATTCCGAGTGCTTTCATCATCATCATCGTCATCCTCATCCTCGTCATTCTCCTTCTCCTTGTCTTATAAAAGAAGGAAGTTAAATAATTCTTTGTGGTCCGATGATGAGAAAGGAAGCTCTGATTAAGAGGGTTAATTAAAATTAAGAGGAAAAAGAAAAAAAAAATTTGGTGGTAAGTTGTCTAAAATCCTCGATATTTTTTCCTCGGAGGGTACAATGAGATAAGAATAGGGACGAGTGATGTAGATAAGTAAATAGACATAATGGGTGTACAAAATGTATGGGAGATTTCATTATAACCTTTCTTGGTGGGCATATTGCCATCCATGAATAGGTTCGCAGATTCCCGAGGGAAGGGAAGGGGTTTTGGTACATATATTAATACTACTCCAATTTGGATGTGAGAAAGTGGTGAGAATTGAATAAATGTTATGTAGTGGAGTGATGGAGTATATGAATGATTATGAAGTGGAGAGCAGCGATTGAATTCAATTGTAGCATTGATTGTTGATGAATAAAAGGGTCTGGTGGGTCCAGAAAGGGGTTGGAAAATCAATGGAGTTTGGCGAAAAAATTGATGTTGAGGTGCTGTTCATGAAATAGGAGTAGGCTACCAGTACCAGGTCCATCATTGCACTATACAAAACAACTCCCCCATTCACAAATTAATGGAGTAAGTGATGGAAGAAAAGAGAACAGGAGGGAGATATAATAAGCTTCGTGCGTGGCTCCATCAAGGCCTTATGGGTTGTTGAGTGATGTGTATGCGCGCATATAGTGTGGTGTACACGTGTGCATGTGTGCTTTTTTGGCGGGAAATGTCCCTTTATTTTTCTTTCTTTTGTCCTAACTACATACTCGGACACATATATATATATATATATATATATATATATATTTCCTAATACGTGTGTTGTTAGGGTGCGCGTGTAATGGATACATGTGACACATTTATTTTTTTTGTTTTTTAACTTTAGTCTTTTGGTTTTTGTTTGAAATGAGAGAAAAGTCTCTTTCTTGTAAGGCCAAGATTTGGCCCAACTACAGAGGAGGGTCTTTGGGGCCTTCTCATAATTTATGTGTACTTTTTTCTCCAAATGAGTGTTGTATTTGGATGTAATAAAAATATCAGGAACGATTTAATTCACACTGGAAATTCAAATTATTATGGGTAATTTGCATAACACCCCCCTGTATTTTAGTGAAATAGCATAAAATCCCCCTGTGTTAATTTAATAGGCAAAAAACCCCACGTGTTTTATAAAATACAGCAAAAACCCCCTATCCGTTAAAAAAAATGGAGAGTGGCTCACACTCGCCTTTTGTGCGAGTGGGCTTCACTTTTTGCTTTTTTGATGATTATTTTAAGTATGTAAATGTCCATTTTGCCCTTTCTTTCATATCTAAATACATTTTAAAATTTAAATTGATATACTTATACTATTTTATTTATATATATATATATATATTTAAATTCAAATTATATATTTGGAAGTTACAATATAAATATTTTTAAAATTAAATAAATTTAATACAATACAAATTTAATATACTAAGCTTATTTTTAAGTTAAAATAAAATATATAAATAAATTAGAATAGTTTTCCTTCTTCTTCTCCGTCTAATGGCCGGCGACGGCACCTGCTGTCGAGGTGACGTCGCCCTGGATTTGGCCGCCCCCCTTCCAAAAGGGGGCGCGAATCGGTTGCCTCCTTTGCAGGGCGACGTCTCCCTCTGTACGAGGGGACGACGTCGCAGGGGGCGACGTCAGACTATTCTGGGCGACGTCGCCGTCGCCCAATTCGGGCGGCGACGGCCTCACCGTGCGGCAAGGCCGTCGCCGCCTTCATATATATATATTATATATATTAGATATGTATATAATAAAAAATATACATAAAAACTTCAGATTTGGACCGTTAATTTTTTCAATTGAAAATCAATGGTTGTTATAAGAAGGGTATAACGGTCAATTTATCAAAAAAACTAACGCTGTTAGGGTTTACTTGACAGAAGGGGAGAGTATGCAATATTTTAAAAACACAGGGGTTTTTTTTTCTATTTTTTAACACAGGGGTTTTTAGCTAAAATTAGAAAACATAGGGGGGTTTTATGCAATTTACCCAATTATTATTTCTTACTTTCTCCCCACCGTGACCCCATTGATCGGGGGTCTGTGCAGTGCACGTGGTTGACAATAAAGATTTTGTAGCTTAGCCATTTGTTTTATTACTGCGTATATATAAAAAAGCATTTAAGTAGAAAGGTGGAGAAAACTTTGTTGTGATGGGTAATGAAGGAAGGGACTGGGAGTTGGTCCCTCAAGCAATAAAAGACTGATTCAATCAGTGAATATGACTCCTTAACCAGTGCCCTTCTCGTGACCTGACCCATCTGCTGTCTACTGATCCCACCCAGATTTCAAACATTTACCCCCATTCCCCAAAACCTAACCTTCTCACTCTCAATTACTAGAACCTCTTCATTTGGCCCCTCCAACTACGTACTACACTTACTAAATTACTATACTTTGTATATAATTTAGGTTTGGGTCTAACCAGCTGGACCCACCCTACTCAAGATATTAGCATATTTTGAACTGGGTCTCGAGTTTTAGTGTTTTGGACCGACTCTTCTACATTCCTGAATCCATCGGGCTTCAGTATAATTGTATAATTTATGTTGTTTATATGTGGAGAGAGTGTGTGTATGTATGTGAAAAACATTGGTGTATTCACATGTATACTCATACATAAAATAGTTATAATGCTCCTATGAATTTAAATTATGTAAAATTGATTAATAATGTATAATGTCAACAGAAAGCATATGAATTTAAAGATTTAAAGCATGCACATAAAAACATATAAAATAATCTACTTTGTAACTATTAAATCCTAATTGGTTCAACGAATGGGGGTCGAAAGGACGGGCCTAAATCCTAATTGTGTTGAGGAAAATGCTCCCAATTTGAGTCTTGAAATTCTCCTAAAATCCCACGTATTGTCATCTCGTTATTTAAGCATTGCAGGAGGTGCGAGCTGGGGTCACGTACTTCCTCCTTTGCAATACCCAAACATTGACCATACAGTTCCATTATTCCGTTCATTTTGACATGTAGCATATGTCGACATATACATACATACATATCATATGTTATCGCGTGTAACTAATTAATTAGTACACTTCTACATATGATATTATCAATAAAAGTAAATTGTTTGGTTTTTCAAGTATGAGTTACACTATTAAACGGATATATACCATTAATTGAAAAGGCTTTTCGCCATTTTCAAACTTAAAATAAATTATAATTTTCCTCCTGGAAGCATTGGAGTTGCACTTTTGATTTACTTAAAACTCATTTTTGCAGTAAATGATAATACTTTTTGTTTAAAAAAAAAAAAAACACATTGAAAACATTTGTTGTCAGAACTTATAATCTTAATCTGAAAATATCATGTGCGTGGCACGTGACCTCGACACCAAGTGGGGGACATTTTCTTGTCAACTTAGCAATTTTCGGCTACAAATGTTCATTATTGTAATTTATTGTCAAATGAATTTTAAGTGGACCGAAAATACGCCCTCCCGCTTACACAACCCAAATTCGCCAATTTTTCCTCCAGACCCTGTAGTTAAAAGAAAACAAGGTTCCTCCATGCCCTTTAATACTAAATACGCTAGTTCGTAAAAACTAAACCCGACAGAATACCTTCGTAAAACCAGCAAATTCCTATTATAAGGTATCCTAGAAACGAGGGTGTACAAAGTGCGGTACAAGGGGACTAAAATCATTAATGATCTTTTCATGTATCCTGGACATTCAACCAACAGCTGGTTTCGTGGTCCACATTTTAGAAAAATATGACTATGTTGTCACAAATTTAATATCCTTAGTACAGTTTCATGGATTACCTACTTCGACGGGCATCCCTAGCTCAATTAATGTCTGCTTCTTTAACTTTGAAAAACAAAAAACCCGTAGATTGAGGCTGTCTATTAATTTACAACTCAGCTGCACTCCGTGCTTGCTATAAATACGTCCCATAAGAAAGATAAAAGTTGGAGAATTTTGAACAATTTTGTTAATGTTCGACAACATTAGTTGCTTTAATTTGAGGCGACATGCATATGTTGTAATATTTCGTGTGTGCTTGTACAAAAGTCATAGATTTATATATTTTGTAATTAAGTTGTGTCAATGATGCAACTAATTAATAACAGTAATGTTCTACAGAATTGAGTACACCTAACACCTACCAAAGAAAATTGTGAAGAAAATGCTTTGGATCATGTGATTGATATTAATATATGTGGTTCTAACAATACGAAATCTTGGTCGAAATCACTTAAGGGAGAATTCTGATTCGAGAAGCACAATTAAGGTTGAATTATAAAACTCGCCTTTGCTTCTTACGTGATAATTGATGTATAAAAATTCGAGGTTATGGAAATTTACACAAATGCCCTCAATGCTTAAACCAAACCAAGATTAGTGCCTTTTTCATGTCTCTTAACCATAAATCTCCTGGCTTTAATTTCGGTATGTACGGACTCATGATGACCACCTAATTATTTTTGAATTTTTAGTTCATGTGAAGTCAAAAATCTATAAATACCAGTTAGCCCTTCTGTTTCAAGGGTACAATTTCTCATACCATGCATATACTTCCTTATGAGTTTCAGTATTCTTCTTTTACGACATTGTTTGACTTAGGCATTGAAGAACTATAATCCTGTTTGTTTTTATTGTGCCTTGTAAATAGATAAAATGGTAGATATTTACACTTGATTTAATGGTGTGCCCACTGAAGCCTAAAGAGGTATTCGATCTATCATCCAGGAAAGTGGATGTGGAGGGGTATAGAGGAGCGTTAAATGTTTGAGTGACACTCTCTTTTAAACAGATCCAATTCACAGCTTTAATTGAAGATAAAAAGAAGACCCTATAAACCTCAGCTTTTGATCCTTATTTTTTTGTGTTGTAAGACAAAAAGAGTAGTGATTGGACACTGGACTAAAAGAATTCAAAAGTTGGAATCATTCCCACAGTTCCCAGTTTACTTCATGAGATTTCATAATGCAAGACACCAACACTTTCATTCATTACTTCCCCAAACCCAAAGCCCATGCACCCTTTAATTTTCTCAATCCTCCTCATTTTAGAACAATATAGCATAAAACAAACCAAATATACCCTGTGCGATGCGATCTGTGCCCCGTATTATCCTTTTTCGATTTTTTTAAAGTTTATAATTTTGTCCTAAAAAGATGTTTCGAAAAGGAAACAAGACCTTGACCAGCTGATCTTATGGAACAAGACCATCAATACCTCAGGTCACGGGGTACAGATTGGATGCACTAGACTGTGCATCAATATCTTTATTTTGGTGTCTTTCCAACTCATAAATTTTCTCTTAGGATGCCAATTTACAAGCATCAAAAGTGGCTGAAAAAAGGGAGTGACAAAGGCAAGAGGGGGTGTGAATGGAGGGGAGCGTGGAAATGGCATGTTTCTCTTTTCTTTAATGCTTTGTGACTGTGGATGGACCTCCATTTTGCCAAAGAGTGGAGACAAAAGAGTCATCTCTACAATCATCAACACAAACTATATATATATATTGATCACACCACATGATCTGCACTATTAAAATTTTTGCCCTTCTGTCTTAATCAGAAAAGCAAATAGTGAAAACTTTTGGGCTGGTTTGTAGCACAAAATTGTCTGCTTTTGAGATTTTATATTATGATTGTTTTTGGATATGGGGATGGAGGATTATCAGATTCATGACATGCAGTACAAGTGTAAGAACTTTTACATGAAGATTGATCTAAGTTCTTACCTAACCTGTCCTAATGATGGAAGTAATGAGGGTTTGGCACAAACAATTAGGTTTTGTTTTCACAGCAAGAATAATTACTCCATCACATCAATAAAATGTTTAACTAAGCGGAAAAAGCCAAAAAGGAAGATTAATTAGGAAAGTATGCCTAGAATTTCAAGATATGATGGGCCTTGTTTGGCGGACTTAAATAATTAAATTCCTAATTTACCATTCTTTAATTCCAGCAATTCTTGTAAATAATTAATTAATTATTTACTGCTTATTCCATCTTCCTTCTTTGTTACATCAATAAGTAATATACATGTGTATATATATATACATATATTTATATGACCTTGTAAATATGATTAATAGGTTGTTTCCATCGCTAAGTTTGTTTTTTCGATAATTAATTTGATTTACTGTAAATCTATTGTTTTTCTCACTCTTTTTTTCTTCTTCTTTTTTTTTTTAAAGTTTTCATGGACTTATCAAAAATTGATTTTCCATATGATACTCGAACCCGTTTATTGTTTTCTTCACTCATTTACTAGATTAGGTATTAGTTGTTAGGCTATGATTCTTCCTATGGTATGTAAAAGTTAGACCCAGATCCGTAAATTTCTGTAGCCCAAGAAATCAAATGGGGCCCATAAAGAGCTGAATCCAGCCCAATTATTTGGGTCAAGTTCTGGTTACATCCCGTTTGTGAAATTTTGTAGTTTAAAAATAATGGGCCTTGTATAAAAATAAGGAACATACTGATCATTCAAGTGGCCCCGGCCCATCTATTAAGAGGTCCGAATTTCACCACCAGTCTCATCCCCCCGGCGTACGTTAGCCACCAAATGGCGTCAGCGCCTCTCGGTAACCACATCTTCCGCTCAGCCGCGGCGGTTCCCGCCAGAAAGGCTATCTCCAATTGTGCTATCCTGCGCAGCGCTTCCTTTGTCCTGCCAAGGTCTCTGCTCTTTTTTAGCCGAGAGACTTTCTCAAGACCTCCAAAGGCAACCCCATCCCAGAAGTACGTTTATCCTGACCCCATTCCTGAATTTGCTTCAGCTGTAAGTCAATAATGAGATTTTTCTCTCTCTCTCTCTCTCTCTCTCTCTTTTCTCCCCCGAAAGATTGTATTTTTTAAATAATAACCATTTTTTTCAGTAAGTATGTGTTTCTGGAAAAATTATAGGAGACGCAGAAGTTCAAAGCTGAATTGCTGAAGAAACTATCGAAAGAAAAGAGTCCTTCGGAAATGATCTTCAAACGGTTGTCAATGTCTGTGCCGAGGTAATTTTCGATGGATATTTTGTGAAATTATGTGTTGCGTAATATGTCATTCGGTTAATCAGCTATGTCTGTTATAAACTTTGCTATGAATTTTTCTATTCAAATTTTAATGTTGCATCAGTTGGCTACTTGATACAAGTATTATTGCTCCTGGTTTTGTTTTCTTGGATTTTGCCTCTTTGCATGATAGCTTCATTGGCCACCATATTTTATGCTTTGTAATTCTTCTCTCTGATTTGATCAGTTCAGCACAAGTTGGTGAATCTGCTCGTAGTCATGTAATAGTTACTATATGAATTGTTTTCGAGTTTGTCTGGTTTGATGACGTTGTAAAATCAGGAGAATCTTAGTCTTTCGTAAGCTGATTTTCTTGTTTTATAATATACAAGGCTGATCTCTGAAGGAAAAGGCTGATTTCATATCAAGCCTTTTGCAGTTACACCATGTGATTTTATCGTTTTTTAATGTTTACTTAATCTCCCGGACATTGGAAGATTCTGGTTGTCCGTTCCCCAAATAGAAAGTTGTGATATTATGCACAAGCCTTCACATGAATCGTGCATTATTCTTCTATGCTTGCTTGGTCTAATCATCATAGTATCACTTCTTGCAATCCATGTTGCTGATTGTCAGAAGTAGCAAAACAATGGTTTTTGTCCTCAAAATATCTTCCTTTCCTTGGACCAAAAAGAATGCATTGATTGCTGAAAAGAGCAATATCTTCTTACCACTGAAACAGCTTTTTTGACTTTTCTTGTGCTGGCATTGTGCTTTAAAAACATCTATCTTCCTGGTACTTCTAAATTGATGGATGAAATAGTTTAAGGTTAATCGCCTGAAACTAACCTGTTTTAAAACTTTCTATTGTGAAATTAGATATTCAGTGAATTCCTACACAAAGACTATGGAGGACCTGGAACATTATTGATCGAGCCTTTTACGGATATGATGGTGGCTCTGAAGGAGAAAAATCTTCCTGGAGCACCATTAGCTGCTCGAGCTTCGTTATTGTGGGCACAAAATTACATTGACGAGGATTGGGAAGATTGGAACTCCATATCAGACAAATGATGTCCGCATACTGTATACCTATCCTCACCTATCTTGAGGTTGGGGGTCAGTAGGGGACGGAAGATTGTTGGATGTTCAAATTTCACGAGGAAAAATGTATTAGTCAAGAAAGAGACTCTACTTAACCAGTCTCTCCTATTAGCTATACAAAGGAAACATTTCTCAACATTTTTCAAGTTGAATGTTTTGCGGTTGACACTTGACAGCGTAGCAGAAAATTTCTCTCTCTAACATTGACTATCTCAGCTTCCAGACTCTGAAATGCTTTGTAAAGATGGCCGCCATGATTTGGGCCTTCCTGCAGCAAAATTTGTCGATCCTGATCTCTGTAGATGTCTGTCAGGTCTTGTGGCCTGCAAATTGTCAATATGTTAATTAGGATAATTTAAAAGAAGATATTTCTTGAGATGTTCTGTGGTGAATTTTAAGTGACAGAAATGGAAAAAAGAACTTTTATTTTGTGAAAGATGACTGATCCTATAATGCACCGAAATAAAGTTCTGAATTTACTGTCAAAATGAATGAAATTCTGCAGTCTGAGTAGTGGGTTCCACCCTCTCCTTTTTATGCATCTTGTATTTTGAGTTATAGGAGCAACCTAAATGGTGGCCTCATTTTTCCAAGAAAATGCTAATCTACACTGAGTATAATCATATTCTGAGGCCAGCTTGATTATATATTATGACCTTACGTTCTCTGCCTTTGTTATTTTGCAGAAGCAGATGAAAACGGATATCCCAATTTGAGAAATCAAATCGCGACGATTTACCTGATTGTTCTTATTTGATGCAGACTTCCCAGGCTCACACTCAGAACTGGTACTCTTCTTTTCTGAATTCATCTGCAAAGCTTCCCCTGATTCCGAGTGGCGTTTCTTCATTTTTGCATGCTTCTTTGCTCTAAGCACTTTCATTACCTCTGCAGCAAAATCCCACAACTGTCAGACCAAAAACTATCACAAAGAAAATTCAGAAACACAAACTAAAAAACTTCTTGCAAGTAGTGTATAATAAAACAGGAAGCCAGTGCATGCAGAAAGACCAAACCTTGAGTGGTGACAAGCCGATAGGCCCTGCCAGAACTAAAGTGTCGCTCGGGCGGAGAAGCTTAACATGAGTGAACCGCACTGTCTTGTTATCGTCTGAATTCTCTTGGCCTTCACCAGAAATCGGTAATGGAATTATGAGAGAGACGTAGTGCCCTGGATTCATTTTCATCACCTCACTGGCCGCGACCGGCCAATACATCCTCTCCTGCTTCCCACTTGGATGTTGTATCACTAATGCTGCTGCATCCACTGCCTGGCAATTCCCCATCAGTTTCTCTCTCACAAGAAAAGAACACACCTTTTTGTTCTGTTAGGAATGTTTGTGAGGGAGAGAAGAAGATGATGGGGAAATTAGTAATGAAATAGGTAAGGGAAGGAACAAGCAAAGACGGAAGGTGGTGAGGTGAAACCGATGGTCCCTCTCTGAGTGCCCACAACCATGATTTAAATTGCCGTCACTCCAGTTATACTAAGTGACACATTTTATACTTTATTGTGAATTCCTTTTGCACTATCATTATTATACCATGTACTTAATACTTATGCATGAAATATTTATCGTTTATATTTTAGTGACATGGGGGCCGGCAGTGTTTTTTGATCAGATTCTCGTGAGATTGCCATGTGGTTAGCCTTCAAAGGTGGTGATCTTGGAGGACTGTGTCGACGCGGTCAAGATTCAGATTTAAGGGAGCTAATGATCGACGATTTTGTTATAATTGAGCTATTTAAACTCTCTCTCTTAATATTTTTCCATGCTGCAAGTCAAGAGTCAAAGAAATCCAACACTTAAACAATGTTTGAAGCCATCTGGGCTATTTTTATATTGCTTTGGGAAAGAAATATGTGCAGGTGAAAACATGGATGGTGTTGACAAGTTAGGAGGATTGATGGTGTTGAAGAATTGAGTCATTTTCCACATTTGTTTACAACCGGCCAAATAATTATGTCCTCTGTACGTATGTATGTTGTATTTATCTAATAATTTGTTGTGTTTGAGTTCCCATATGAGAAGTGCTGGTTTAGACATATCTGTTACATTGGAAACATCGGGTCAACTCTTTGGTGTCTGAATATTTCCCTTTTGTTTTAAAATAACTTACTCTTCAACATTAACATATATTTGAAGGGAACAGCTATGAAACATGTCACATATTGCAAGATCAACTCCTGGAAATCATGTTATTTTGCACCTTCAACTATTAATTAAGAGATTACAATTTGTTCCAATCTCAAAATGTATAACTTTATGGGAAAAAAGAAAGAAATCAAGCCAACATATTAAACCTAGTTAAGCTGTTAAATAATATTTTCCAGAGAAAAATGTGTAGTGTTACGTGGCCGGCTACGTAAATTTAAATTTACTTGTGGCGACGGAGACTAAAATTATTACGATCTTGTTATTATTATTATATTGTTATTATATGATTGATTTTTGAAGACTTATTAAGTTATATTTCATAAGATTAATAAGCACAATCTTTATCTCATTAAATGTGTGTATTTATTTCACTCAAATTATTAATTTATTGTAATGAGTATTTGTCTCACCTAATTTAACGTGAGTTTATTGACGGAACTGATTGTATTTCTCAATTTCTTAATATTGATCTAAGTTATGTAATTATCATTTATATATATATAAATAGGCCTAAGACAGCAACATCTAGTGGTATATTGCACTGCTCAACTGTTAATCATTGCTTGTGTTTTTAACTCATAAAGCAAAATCGATGTGCATAATTAAGCATGAATCTTATCAGCTTTTTTCCCTTCTAATTAATCTAAAAAGTGGCTCTATACATCACCATTTTATTTCTGTGAAGCTTCGCTTTGTTAACATGCTTCATTCAGACCACTTTTAATGTGAGCGTGTGGGAAATGATTTCATCAAAAAAACTATTAAAATTAATTAGTTATAATAATTATTAACAATTAATTAAGGATAATTACTTTAATGTGGAGAATAATCTCTGACCAAGTCGGCTATCCCTCTGATTAAAAGTCTTCATTTCTTCTTGGGTAATTTAACTCTTCTTCCGAAACTAAGGAGATCTTCAACGCAAAGCAAATTCCAAACATTAATTACTTTGGGTTATGTGCAATTGATTCTTCCTAATTAATTTGATTAGTACACAATACATGTCTTAAATCGTAAGGAATACCTTTGAATTTTGTATGTCAGATTTTTTTACCTTTCAAGAACTGAAAATTAACCCAACCTAGGCTAGGTTTTGAAGACACTTCAAACTCTCTATATGTAAGAAATAACAATAACTTAGTTACTCATTTAACAAGAAAAGTACTTTATTATTGTTAGAAAACTATGTAATCGTTTTATCGGTGAATGTGAGGACCATGTTTATAGATAATTTGTAAATATTCTTATAATTTTGAAGACGTGTTCTGATCTATGATGGTGATCGAAGATGATGACTATATATTATATATATATATATATATATATATATTAAGAAGAAGAAGAAAAAAAAGTATGTAATGAAATAAATGTGAGAATATGTAAGGCATGTGAGGTGTTGGGGGGGTTGGTTCCAAAAACATTAAATGATGAATTGGACAACCACCATTTTCTATTAAATTCTTCTTATAGCCACCCAATTAATATTAAATGCTGAGAGCCTCAGACAGTTATCTACTGTTGGGACACCCTTTTTTAAATTGAGGGCCTTTTTTTTTTTTTTTCAAAATGAAGTTTCGTTTTTTAGGATTTGTACTGAGCGTGGGGCAACATCAGTTGTTAGGCCTGTTGTTTGTGTGTTTGTTTGTTTGTGGATTTAAAAAATATTCTACTTTCTTGTTTACACACCTCCGCACCAAACAAATGGAGCTCTAGCCTCCTTGCACACTTTCTCAACAGCAAGAGGAAACACAAACATTAGTTCAGTGTATCTTAAAGAATGTCTCAAGGCAAGAGGAATTATTAATAAATTCTCAAGTGTTTGATCAGAAGGTCATCTAGACAGTATGGATAGGAAAGTTTGAATATGTCTCTTGTGTATGTATTTATTATATATATGGTAAACAAAATTTATATTAATTTAATCTTTTCTTTCTTTTGTTTCCTCGTATTTTTGTTTCATATATATAATACGATAGAACTCAGATATTGGAATCACTTACTAGGTTTACAGGTTATTTATTTTAACTCATGACACATTTTTACATAATTTATATATCGCAGGTAAAATATTGACGAACCCATAGTTAAAAGTAACGGAATATTCTTAGATGTCTAAAAGAAGCGTGAAGGACTATAGTAAAAGGAAAATGATAAATATTTAAATTAATTTAAGAGGAATCTATATATGTTTAATTATGTGGAAGGGGGCCTAAGGCCTAGATGGAAAAGCAGGTCATGACATTTTGGCGTGACATAAAACAATTGCAAATTAATTTAGACAGACTTAGGTCATGTATTAAAATCAAATCCAAAGAAATTGCATTTTTTTTTTTTGTAGAGTATGGTATTCTTCTGCGATTACTTTTGACCAAGTTATGATTATCATCTCATCTGAAAATAATTGTTGTGATTACTTTGTAATTAATCAGTGTGTGGTGGTCAAGTTGCAGGGCGATCAGCTCGAGAAAAGATTCTAAAGATTGTCCATGTTATATATCAATTCGGTACAGATATTTCAGAAATTTAATATCATATCATATATGTAATATATCATGAGCAGCAAAATTTTATTTATTTATTTGTGAGTACTATGACAAGTATTCATGGTAGGTGTGGACAGGCATGAAATTGGGCTTGGGTCCTTTCATGTTAGGCTGGCTAGCTATTTTGGGTTTGAAAATTTTGTATATTCTACAAATAATAATTACAATATTCTGATGATAACAATTTTATTACATTGTGAACACTGTATAGTGTTTATTGGGCAATTTAACTTAAAACATTATCGGCTAATTAATGTTTCATGTATAATTACAATGGGAGGTCGAATTTCTGTTAACTGTGAATAGTTTCGGTTTAGTTTTACTATGACGTACAAAATTTCGAGCATTTTAATCTTTGTTGTGGGAGTAAATATTAATCTTTTATCTTAGCACACATCTTATTAAAAAATAAAATAAAATCTAAATTGGTATGATGAAAATTGGTTACTCGATTGGTTCATGAGGAAAATTCTACTTGATCATGTCGTTTAAGAACTATCACGATCCGATTTCTAAAATGAGAATTTTGAAAATACCCTCACTTTTGACATATTTCGAGATCAAAAAAGAAAAACAAAGGGTTTGCAGGAAAAATGAAGAACGATCAACCAAATCAACATCCCTATCCACATTGTCGTCTAATGGCAACATAAATATCCACACCTTTCATGTTGAAAACGTAGTCCATTTAGACAAGAAAAGAAAAGGTAAAAAAAGTTATGGGACAATTCGACATCCCTTTTGAACACTTCACCCACAACACGATGCATCTCATTACACTAAGTTCTCTACAGTTTGCACCAGCGGAAAATAAATGCATGAACGATCAAAAAAGAAAAAACCCTCACCTTTTCTTCACTTTTCCACAATATGACAGTGATATTTCTATTACATGCAAACGTTAGGGGGGAAAATAAAAGTAAAAACAGTGGGAATCTTTGATCAAAATTATTGGTTAGGCAAGAACATGTCTGTGAGACCGGCCAATGGGGAGGCGACACTTGGTTGGAATTGGTCTTCTTGCCTCCTGAATGATGAGGATGATTTCATGGCAATTTGCGTGGCTGCCTGAATTTTTGCAGACATTAAAGTTTGATAATTGGTGATCACATTAGTTGCCTTAGCTGAAAATTAGTGTTAAAAATGGTGGTTGGCCATGCAATTTTGCGCTTTTCTAATCAATTTCTCTATCATATATATATGATTTTGGACCCATTTTCCTTGTGAAAATTTGTTTGTTTGCCTACTGACAAAGATGATAATTGCCGGAGATGATCAAATCCATTTATTTCAAGAAACAAGAGATTGTTTCGTGGTGCCATCATGCTGACATGACCCATGTCATACTATTTTTCGTTAGAATGTTTGATGTATTTACGATTGAAGAGTGAATTCGATTAAAACCTTTAATGTTAATGTCTGTGCAAAAACAAGTTTATCCCATTAGATTTTTATCCAATTTTTATAGTGAATTGCTCAAAATATCCTTTTTGAATTATGAATTGTAACTTTCACTTTTTAGAATTTGATAAAATATTTTTATGAACTAATATTCTCAATAAATTATTTACTTTATCAATCCTCATACTTTCTTTTTATATTTTTTTCAAATGTTTCTTTTTTTAATTTCTAAAAAAAGATTCAACAAGAATAAAGTAGTATGCATGCCTCATTATATAAGTACTACATAATTATCTTCAATTTGAGAAACGTATTTGTAGTTTTAAAATGGTTGGAAAAGAAAGTTGAACTTCATGAATAAGGATCCTATTTAATAATTTCTAGAAATGTGGTAGTAAATTGACCCGCCAATTCTACAAATTAAGGCCTGCAAATGGGTTTAATTCATTTACCCACTAGCGCCATCCTAAGACCCAAAGTTAATGGGCCCCTGTCCAAAAGTATTCGGGCCGGCCAAGTATTGTAAGAAATGCAGACCAATTAATGTTTCGGGCCAGAAACGAACTCGGACTCCAATCGGAGCTCAAGTGAGGAGACACGCCTCTACAGACTACAGTGGAGTACGACTCCTCAGCGTCGATAATCAGGATAAATGCAATTCTTTTATAACTCAAATAATTACTAATGTAATTTTAGTTTTTAAATAATTTAAAATTATAATTTTGGTCCTCAAATTTTAAGTTTTTTTGGCACTTTTAGTCTGTCCGTTAATCTTTTCCGTTAAACTTAATGAAAATTTCATTTAAAATGAAAAAAATTGCTACCTTCTTTCCATTTTATTGTGTTTTTCAAATTGAAATTAATCAAACCGATATTATTTAAAGCTAAGACATTTCATGAAAAATGCCAATCATATGATACTTTTTTTTCCAATTGAGATTAATCCAATTAAAAGGAAGGAAATCTTGAATTCATATATGGCTAAAATTATCACCCCATACTTATAAGATTTTAATTTTCCTTATATTATCGATCAAAACTAGATATAACGATAGTCCCAAATTTTATTAGTTGGCAACTTAGTTTTTTCTTAAATAATACTATATATACAAACAATTTTTTTTTTCGAATTATTTATACCTTTAAATATAACAATAGAATTGTTTTTCCTTATATTTAAGAAAGAAAATAAAAAAAAAAAGGTAATAAGGATGTAAGGGGTTTGTGGTTCGGTCCCACTACTCATTCTGTTAAATATTGGAAAGAAGTGAAAAAGGCAAAGATTGAGCACGGGCCTGAAGACAACTGCAATCCCCCAAAGTCTCACATCCACTTAGTTGGCCAACCATATACAATGGGGTTCTCGAGATCACTTTCACTTTGACTAAATCATCCCACAAACTTCTCTTCTTCAACAACTCTCTCTCTGATCTCTGTCTCAATTTACAGATTGGGAAGACATAAAGGACTAATCAAAGATGAAATGGCATCATCAAAGAATCCATTCAGTGATCAACCGCACCATTACTCTTTCTCCAAGAAGTTCTTCTCTTATTCTTTGTATGCCCTCCTCCTATTAGTCTTCCTTCACTTTTATTTCAGTCCCTTCTCTTTCTCCCCCACTCATAATCTTCATTCTCCTTCCAACAACCATATTCTCATCTCATCATCAAAAGGTATCTTCATATTTTTCTCTTCTCTTAATTACATGTGTATCTCAATTCTTTAGGTTTTTGTTTCGTTTTCAAGATTCTGTATTTTCATGGTTTCTTTGCAGGGGTTTTGGATAAAAACAGGCAAGTAAAGAAGAAGTCGTGCGATTACAGCAAAGGAGAATGGGTGCGAAATAAGTTGGGGCCTTTGTACAATGGCAGCACGTGTGAGACAATCAAACAGCCAGAACTGCATGGTTTCTGGCAGGCCAGACAGAGATTATCTCTTCTGGAGATGGAAGCCCAAACAATGCGAACTCCCCACGTTTCAGCCCGAAACTTTCCTTCAACTCCTCAGAAACAAACACATTGCGTTTGTGGGGGACTCCTTGGCAAGAAATCAGCTTGAATCACTGCTTTGCATGTTAGCGACAGCCTCGAAACCAAACCTTTACTACACAGATGGAGAAGACAACAAGTTCAGAAAATGGGGTTTCGCTTCTCACAATCTGAATGTCTCAATCTATTGGTCACCTTTTCTTGTGAAAGGGAATGAGAAGGAAAATGAGGGGAGCTTCAACACATTGTATTTGGATGCTGTAGATGAAAGGTGGGCAGCAGATTTGAAGGATATAGACATGCTTGTTTTGTCGGCGGGGCATTGGTACTTGCATCGTGCAATTTACCACTATGGAAACTCAGTCTTAGGCTGTCATGCTTTGGAGAACTGCACTGAGATTGGATTCTATGATGTTTTTGGCAAGGCATTGAAGACAGCATTTGAAGGCGTAATTCAGAGGAAAGGCCCTAGTGGGAGTGCGATTTCTGTCTTTCTGCCAACGTTTTCGCCAGCGCATTTCGAAGGGGAATGGGACATGTTAGGGGCGTGCTCCAAGACTCTGCCGTACAAGGGAAACGAGAAAGCTCTTAAAATGATGGATGCAGAAATGAGGAGAGTTGGAGTGGAACAAGTGAAAGAAGCAAAATCAAAGGCTGGGGAGTTTGGGAATAATGTGAGGATAGAGGCACTGGATATCAGTGAATTGGCTGTGTTGAGAGCTGATGGGCATCCTGGACCGTACATGCACCCCTTCCCATTTGCCAATGGGGTTCCTCAGCGTGTGCAGAATGATTGTGTGCATTGGTGTTTACCGGGACCCATTGATACTTGGAATGAAATTATGTTAGATTTGATCAAGAGAGGAGCTGGTAAATTCAAAGCACAAACGTGATAGTTTTGTATGTAAGGATTTGATGCTTGTCGGTTTCCTTTCGGTAGTCGGAGGGAGATGATGATGAGATACAAATGGAAGGAGAATTCATGTAGCCAAGAATGTTCCAGAGTGGTAATTAAAGAATGATCAATTTGTCTGAAAGAAGTTGGATCTACGTTGGTGAAGTCCATGTACTTTGGGGATAGATATCCTTAAAAGTGATTTTATTTGTTAAGAATCCATCAGAACTGTTATTACAAAACTCATGACACTACTACAGTTCCTGGTCCTGTTGATTTACAATTTTTCTCATCTTGATTCTTTTACATCAGTTTTGCATTTAATCATATTTGTCATATTACATGTATATGCATGTGAAATGTTTAAAATATTCTTTTAATATATATTTGGGTATCACGAATTATATCAGTTAATGTACTAATATATAGCTAAAATAAAATATGAGACAGAAATTGAAATATTAGAGAATCCAACACATATTGTGGTGTGTGATCCTCTAATGTTGTAATAGATACTAATAATGTTGACATGGGCGGTATGATCATGTTAAGCATTGATTTTGTTCCTTGACATTGATGAGAGCTATCATAGCGTTACTTGAAAATCTTTCCACTTTACTTAAAAGTGCTTTAATTTCGCTGGGAAATTAATTAGTAGGATGTGCAAAGAGTGATTATGATGAAATTTTTGGATGGATTAAGATAATATCTTCAGCCTGATTCATCTAATATCATTGCATTTGGAGAGCGATGTTTACAATTAGGTGAAAATCATCCACCTAAACCAAACTCACCATCATTAAATTAGTTGGATTATAATAGTTGACTGATTATGATTGTTCCACACGCAGACCTAGAACTTGAGATTTTTGTTCTTGAAGAATAGGATATTTCGTTTTAATATATGTATATATATATATTACTCGAATCAAGTTTAACACATTATATTAACAATATTTGTACGTTGTCGTGTAAATCTCTTCCTAAACTATAATTAACATCCCTTTGGCATTTTAATGCTTTATTTTTAGGATGCAAAATAGTCATGCACGATCAATTTAATTTTTTTCACAAAATATGTCGTCCTTACATCAAGAAATTAGAAAAGTTCATGATTATTTTGCAATCCTAATAGAATAAAGAACTTAAATGCTAAAATAATACAAGTATAGGACTAAAAATGTATTTAAGCCTTTGGCTGTGCTAGTCTAGGAGCAAGCAAGGTCTCAATTTTCCATAGATATTAATATTAAAATTGACCAAAAAAAGTACATAACAATGGTCGGGTTGGGTCAAGAGTGGATTGAACCAATAAGAAAATAGGCTGGTTTGTCCCAAGCAGGCTGGTCCTAGGTATTGATTTTCTGGGACCAGCCCAACCCAGTGGTCGAGGACCATCTGGTCTTGGACCGAGTCTGGGCAGCACTCTGTTGGGCCTTTTTTTTTTTTTTTTAAGTTCATAATATATTTTTAGCTATTATTTTTCTATATATAATTTTTTGTGTGACTTAATTTATTATTTATTTATTTCAGAACACAATTATAAATTTAAATAATTATTTATAAGAAGACATCAATACCATTAAAGAAAATAAAACAAGTACATTCGGTTTAATTTGGGCCTAATCTAGGCCTCAATCGAGTGGTCCACGAACTGGGTTCTATGTTTAAAATGGATCCAATTGGGGCCATTTAGAGGCCCAGAATTGCTTCAAGATTGGTAATAAATAGTAGCGAGCTGATCCTGAGCTGGGCTTTCTCGGCCTAGTCTGTGTCACTCTTGGGCTGATCCGATTTACTGTGCACCTTGAGTATTGATATATAATACAGCGACAAAATAAGTATATATTATCACTACATACATTTATGTTGTTACTAAATTATTATTATAAAAGCGCATACGAGCCAATGGTTTATAGAGTTATAGAGGGAGACGTGTTGAAAAACTTGAAGAACTTAGAAGCAACATTTGATGCGAGTGAGAAGGGCGATGGAGCTTGAGTGGAATACATGGTTGAAATGAAAGTGGCAAGTGAACAAGTCCCGGATCCGGCTCTCTTGAAGCGTTTTGTCCACCAAATCGACGCTTATCTGCTCAATGAAGCATAATTTGAATATCAATTGCTCGATGCTCTAATGTTTTCGTCCCGTAAAATAAAAATTCTACTTTGTAATTCTGACCTTAATTCAGTTGTGTTGTTGTTCTTGGTTGATGTTTGATCAAGTGTAGGGAGAAATGTGAAGGTGTAAAGAGCTATCTCCGTACTAGTCATGTTGCGTAAAATGGCACACCACAATTTGTGATCTGTTTTTGTATTGTTTCTGCAAACCCATTATTTATAATGTTACAAACTTCTTATCTTTAGAGTAACTTGAGTTTAAAAGACAATAATAAATAAATTTTGATAATATTTTTATTTGACAGAATGAAATTCATTGAACTGTCCACATCTACTACGTATAACTAACACTTAGATGGTTCTATTTCCAGTAGTTTAGGTGGGTAGGCGGGTAGTCAAAGAGCCGTGCTGAGTTTGAGTATCTACAGTTCGCTCCATCTAATATCATTTATTAATTAGCTTAGCTTCATTTCCAAAATTTGAAACTCTCTGTACTAGGCCCAATACTTCAATATTCACTATATGGATTTGATTTCAGTTAAGCAATTAATGGTGCATGTTTCTTATATCTATTTTAATTTGTCTAATATTATAAATAATTTCGAAAAAGAAATTTTTTTTATACATATATATATATATATATATATTATTCCTCTGATTTTAAAGATTTTGATATAATTTTAAATATTACGTAGTCACTTACTAATGTTTGAATGAGTGCTTATGTCCTCTGCACGTATAAATCATCTTCAAAAATCCCACATATATATTAAGACTTTTAAAATCGAATACTATAGCTCTAAAAGATCGGTACCACTTCAACCCTAATAATTATTCAATATGAATTTATTACTAGTTCAATTTACGGCTATCGCGCCACCCTAAATATACATGTGGACCTAAACTTTTTTGAATTGTATGTATATCAATCAACAAAAAATTCTTATCCAAATTAGGTTTAATTGAACCAAACAAATCACAAGATAAATATATTACACTTATTATATGATTGATTACTTTTTTTAAACTATACACTAATTACACGATAAATATATTACACTAGATATAAAATTGATTTAAATTCGACTGAATTGAGTCCGAACTAAAATTTTCCTGATCAATTAGCTCAACTTGGATGTGCTACGTGTACACACTAGCAAAAAGAGAGGCTATGTATTAATTAACATCTACTGTAAAGTATAATACGAAATACAAACACGACTTACATTACAAGATAGGAAGCATTAATTGAGCAACCACACCAGATCAATTTAACTAGCTAGGCTGTGTAAAAATAATTCCAAGTTAGGGCATTATGCGGCCTATATATACATGCACGTGTGTTCAAACGTCATACAGTACCACATTACAATGGCATTCAACTTTGAAGTCGAAACTGAACTGAAATCTAATGCCGAGAAGGTGTGGGACGCCCTAAAGCAACACGCGACAATCTTCCCCAAAGCCGCGCCGGATAAGTACGACAGCGTCGAGGTTCTTGAAGGCGACGGACTGTCTGTTGGCTCTGTTGTTTTGTTTACGAAAACAGGTATAGAATATTTACTTAATTACACCTAATGATTATAAATGTTTGATTTTGTTGCGTTGATGCAGAAACAAATGGGAATGCAACAATAATGAAGCAGAGGATTGAATTAGTGGATGAAGCGAACAAAACACTGATCTACAATGTGATAGGGGGGAATATCATGAAATATTACAAGAGCTACAAATCCATAACTAGTGTGAGCGACAAGCAGGGAGACAGCGACGGCGATGGCGACGGCGCTCTAGTGAAGTGCAGGGTTGAATTTGAAAAGGCAGCTGTTGAACAGCAAGTGCCTGACCCCCAACTCTTGAAGACTTTCATCCTCCAGCTTTTCCACCAAATGGATGCTTATCTTCTCAACACTACCCCTAATTAAAATAAAACCACTACTGTTCTCCTCTACGTATTTTGTTTCTCATCTCAATTCACCTTTGTTTTTGTTGTTATGGTGGTGATTTATTAATAAGTTAAATAAGAGACCTGACAGCCTTTTAGCTGAATTTTTTCTTCTTTCTCCCGCAATGTTTTGATTTTTGATGGATAAAACTTATTAATGCAAACCTGATCCTGTTATAAAATTATAAGCATTTTCATGTAAAACTTATTAAATCATGGATATTTGTAGCATCATTCAAGTCGATACAATGGAAACATGAGCTTGTGATATAGCTGCACCTAATTCCAGACCGGTTAATATTAATGCAAGAAGTATAAATAAAGGAGCAGGATCCTGTTTATTTTATGGTTTTTTCTTCCAAGCTCTTTGACTCATGTCTGAACGGGGATAAAGCAGAACATGAGATCATGGAGTAGAAAGAGGGAGGGGCTCCGGCTGCATACTTTGCTACAAATGCATTGCTATAACTGTTATAATTGTCTAGCACGTCTCGCTACAACAAACATTTATTACTACTTTGTACTTAATTTTTATAAGTATATGAGCTGAAAAAACACCAAATTCGTATTATACACACAAACTATGTATATGGCTTGATATATATTGAGATGGTGAGGGTCCTAAAATCAAACCCTTCCAAATCCTATGTACACCCAAATTCCTCATCTTGTGAACCCTTATTCACAAAATAAATTTAAACCCATAATCAAGAAAATTCTTCTATGCACCTAAAACATATATAATATATATATATATATATATATATATACTCGTAATGATAATTAATCAAGATCAAGCTAGTTCTTGATCTGATCATCATCATACTTGTGAATCTTCCTGCAGAAGAGGGACCTTCTGATCATCCGTGGAAGAATTAATAATCTTGCCCTCATCATCCGACTTATGTGTCTCTTCATCTTTGATTTGTCCCCAAAACACGGTGTAGTATCCCACTCCGCAGATGAATGCTCCCATCATGCTGCATATTTATGCATGTATGTTAGGATTATTAATTGGATGATAATACAATTATATCATACTTATGAAATTATGATAATTGAAGTGCATCATTTGCTAGCAATCAGCGATTCAATAATTATTAAGCGTAGGTAGAAAATTAATATTTTTGAGAAATTAGATTATTTTTACCTTCCATAATGGAAAGTATCAGGAAAGAGCAAAGAGCCGAAGGTGCTCGCATAGGGAATTCCAAAGGGCTTGAATGCGGGCACAAAATAAGGGCCCTTCAACCTCGTACACCATATCTGAACACTGCTCCGGATCAAACTGCTGAAAATTGCCTGTTGGTATCGAATTCATAATTATCAGAGAATGTTAGATAACTGAAAATTCGAACATTCTAGCTTCCTGTTAAGAATTGATATTGAGATGTAATAATCTTACGCACAGTTAGAATTATGATGAGAAGCTCAAAGTTAAGGTGAAGTCTCCATGCATTGGGGTCTCTTTCCAAGAAGAAAGCAAGGAGAGCGGATTGGACAGTCCCAAATAAGCTATAAAAAGAGATTATTTTCATGACTTGCGAGCACATTTTGACAGTTCCCACCTGACTCAAATTAAGTAGAAGTTGACATTACAACAAGGTTCCGTATTTTCGGAAATTCCGTTGGAAAAAATGTTAATTATAAATTAGGACATATTTAAATCATGTATACTAATACTGGACAAAGTTCCAGATGGTGAGAGTAACGGAAGACGCTGCAAACAAAAGGCAGCCAAGAACCCAATTTTCGTGTGGTGAAGAGAAAACCAATAGCCGGGGCGCTGCCGCGGATAGTGATGGAGAAGAATGGTTTCTGATGGTAGGGCCTTTGTAGAGAGTGATTGAAACTGCTCCGCCCAAAGATATCAAGCTGCCGATTAGTCTAGCTTTGCTACCTGACCTTCTCCAATCAAATCGTGCTTTCCTGAAACCACGCACCACAAATAATTAAAAGCTGTTGTCACAGGATAATTATTATATATGTACAACATCTGAAAAACAAGATATATGAATTTATACAAATAATTCCTAGTTCAGATTTGTGACAATTTATAAAATAATTGAGCATTTCAAATTATTATTTAAGCAAAAATATAAGTAATTATAGGTGAGCTGATATTTCTGAGTCTGATGTCTATTAATTGAGGTGTCACATATGAATAGTCATTGTTAAAAATTGGAGGGTCCCAACCATATTATATATATATTTGATACTGTAGGTAGGTAGCTAGATACCAGTAGTTCCTGTGGCCTACACTTTGGAGATCATAATTGATTCTACAGGCCCTTGGCCTTGTGGCTCCCAACAATCTTCAATAACATACATTATTATCAACCACAAATTTGTCCCTTTCTTTTATTAGTCAACTATTCACTAATCAATGTACTTAAACTTTTTTGCTGACGTTTGTTTATATCCTTGTGGACTAGATTTGGTGCAACTGGGCTGCCAACAACATTTCTGTTTTTACAACTTTTTCACAAAAACATGTAAGAAAAATAAGAGAATCCTAAGAGAAATATGAACCTGAGAATGATTCCTAGGATGAAAGTTAGCGCAGGAATCTGGTTGGCCATGCCACATGCAACGATCGGAGAGCTGTAACTTAGGCCGACGAATGCCAGGTTCTGAGCTATTGTAATCCTGCTAATTACACCACCGTTATTTACCTTAATTAAAACACAAGTACTAATTATGAGGCATATTCATAAAATATTAATTAAGACTTCTGAAATAGTTGTTGAATTAGAACTAAGTACCCTATCAAGCCAAGGAAGAAGACTCGCAAGAGAAAAGGGACGGTGAAGAGCGACTCTTCTGATCTGGAAAAACATAGTAAAAAAAAAATTTAAGTCGTGCGTTTAGACTGGAGAGTATGATGATGAAGATGATGGAGGCAATCGCGTGCGTGTGTAAGTACTTGTGAGTTTTATAAAAGTACCTATTGTCCCTATGATAGAAGAAGGAAAAAGGAAGAAGAATGATTGATCCAAGAGCGTTGGTATACACAACAAACACGAAAGGGCTCATCCCTCTCGCCATGGCGGTGCCGGCCATTATTGTCAATCCTATAATGCAACCCTCCACCAACACCATGGCGGCGCACGGCAACACCTCTCCTATCACCGCCTTCATATTCCTGCCACCCATCTCTCTCTCTCCCTCTCTCTTGATATTATTCACAGCTATAACCCTCTTAATTTTCTTGATCAATTTATACATACTAATCAAGACAATATATGCCGTATTCAAATAAGAGGGGAGAGAGAAAAAAACCGGAGCCCTTAACCCTTCATGAAAGTGTGAAGCTACTTTGAGGGAATGAGCAACTCGGGTGGTGTCCCATGCATGCTTAGGGAGGACCATATATCATTAAAATACTTTTTACTTTATGTATATATTTCCACTGTGTAGACAGCCCCTCAAGATTACATCTTTAGTCGTATTTCAACACTTTTAGTTTTTTATTTTTATGAAATTTTCGAAATGGTTCAAAAATTGAAACAACTCGAAATATTTAATCGTGAAATTTTAAAATTAAATGTGTCGAGTTTTTTCAATTTTCAAATAATTTTAAACAAAATACCAAAAGTATTGAACTCCTGTTTCAGTTACAAGACTAGAAGTATAATTTCGCCTAGATTGTCCTTTCTTTGAAGAAACTTGTGCACACACATCTTCTCATCATATTATATATTGTTCCTTCTAATTAAAATTTATAATTAATCACACCTGAATTATTAGGTGGGTTGTAACATATGTTAATTTTAGGATGTGGGTTTGGCGTTCGTGGTAGATATTGATAAAGGGCCTACCAAGAATCATTAGTTAATCTTTGTTTAGGGCCCTTCTAATTACGTATACCTCACAAAACTCCAACCCCTGCAGTTGGATTCATCCAGTATGTAATTGTTTTAATTGCATAATCAGCAGGAATAAGAGACGTACTGCTGATCTTCACTCAATATTTATCAGCCCATTGATTGGTAATTTTGATACTGGTTGATAAGCAGCTGATATTGTAACTGTGGAAGGTTATCTTTATTTTACTATTTTTTGCATCAGCAGAATTGGTTCTTGCGACCGGATCCATTCCGTGCGTCATAGCGGTAATCACGTCTTACGAGACCCATCACCCTTTCCGCTTACGTGGATTCTGACTCTTATGCCTTGGCTTCTACTTGAAATTATTTTATCATGCAAACGGAAATTTTTTTGTTTTTCAAAAATTTAATTTCACCAATTCAAATTTATTGGCGTGCAACTATTATTTTATAGCAAATCACTTTTCTTTTTTGGTAATTGTAAACGATCGCTCTCATTTTATTGTACAACAATGCTGAATATTTGTGAGTCACGTCTAGCTTTTGACCAATTTAATTTTCCAATTTGATCATATACAAATCTAAAGCCATATATTTAAATCCCATCAGAAATATTGGTACTTATCTTATTTTATAAAATTTTATTTTATTATTTTGTATTGATGGTGACATATTACGTTATTTATTAAAATATGGATATAATTATGTAATTATCATTTCCGGAAAAAATCATATGCAAATAAACTTATCAATTTGAAATTTATTCTAAATCCAATTCTCGACCTAATTTAACTTGTGATGGACCACTCCCCATCAATTCTTTTACATATTACATTAATCCCATAATTATCTACTATTAAAAAGAAAAATTCACGCAAACCCTTGTTGTAACCAGCCCATCATCAGTATATGAAATTTCACGATCAAAATTACAAAAATCACATGACATGATGACAACCACCATCTGATCCCCTCAAGCATCATTCTCATCCACATTCACCAACTATTTACAGATTTACGACAATATCCATGTCAGCTTTCTCCTGCAACAATAAATTACAATGATTTCTGGAAACAAATTGCTGAGTCTGGAGATAATCAAACTACCATGAAAATCCATCGTGTTTTATAAATTTCAGGGGAGGAATATGTATGCCAGGCTTCCCTTCACCAACAATCTCTATCCACACATTGTACAGTGAGAGACAGGTAATCTTGAAAGCAATGACAACCTTAATGTAAAATCTGTCGGAAGAAAGAAGAATATGGATATTCATCAGCCGTAGTTGCCGCCTAGCAGCAGCATTCTGCTGGCTCATTATGTTATGTGGTGTGGCATTGTACAATTATAAGTGTACCACATTCAAGTCCCAACTGTTAACAGTAGAATATTAAAGGAGTCATCATGCCCCCCATGTTCAGACAATCTCTCTTGTGCTTGTCACAGTGCCCTTTTGACTTCTTTCATTCTGCAGCCATGAATAAGCTACTCAGCAGAAATAGTCAAAATAACAAGTAAAACAGGCTATTCGTTCAACTCAATTAAATATGCGATTCAATAAATAGTCTACGAGAATGAAGTTCTACGTTAGCGTGAACTAGTGCGTAAGAGACAGAGACAGACAGAAATTTTGACGCATAATATATGGAAATAGAAAAAAAATTGGGATGAACAATGTAAGCTTCAACTATGTTGAAAGGATAGCAAGATACTGTCAAAAGTGTCTCCTCCCACACAGAGACGTTGGACATTTAGCACTATCTGTCCAGGATATGAACTGTTGACCCTTACAAAGAAAGGCCAGAAACAAATGTAGCTTCAAGAGGCGCTAGAGGACATATTATATCAGTCTCCTGAAAGAAGCCAGGTATCAAACTCTTGATTATCCAACACATATCTTATGTCTAGGCTAAATGAAAGTAACATTTATGATGGTATCGGAATCACTAGAATTTGTTGTGATCCAAAAGAAGAAAGAATATATCCTCACTGGAATTCAGGTGTACTGGTACATATATGGTCAACCGTCCCATTAATTTGTTCTTGGAACTCTGTTGGTTCAACACACATTATAGGTATAATGCCAAGAGGGAAACAATCAATATGATGCTATTGTTTGGAGATGTTGAGAGTTGCGCTTGTTTCTCCCCATTTTGATCTTAAAGGTTTTCTTGTTTTTATCACATACTATGTACAAAATATTTTCCTAAAACTCATTAATTATTAACAACAACAAATGACATGGAACTATGTGAAAATTACATATTGCTTTGGCAAGCATATCTTAGAAAGTGCAGACAAATACAAAATTTTAACATATGAAATTAATGTGGTAGAATCATGGCATCTAGGATGTTCTTCATTTGAGATAGGATAAGATTTGAGAATAAGCTGCTACAGTTGCAATACAATGCACATTGCCATTTTAAATAGACTTCATTACTGATTTCAGAAACTTCAATCTGAAGGAAAAGGACAAACCGTTTTCTGTTTGTAAGTGACGGATTTCATGCTCTGTCTGCTCATCCGTGATTGACAAAAGGGGGGCTTTTTCACTGGTTGATTCACAGCTTGGTCAAGTTGTTCTCAATCACCTCGACTTCTTTTGCCTTTCCCCACATCACTGAGTAGAACCCGATAACAATAATAATGGAGCCCACCAAACTGTACACATATTAAATGGTGAGAACCTGCAAGAGAAGATCAAGATCGTATGCAGGGAACACATGGAATGAATGGAACCCAGTATTAGGTTAGATATGGGAAATTCCAGTCAGAACCAAAGTCAACCGAACCAGACCAACCAAATGGCAAGTCCATTACACTAATCATGTAACTGGTCTACAATCTAAAGAGTGAGCAATTATAGAACATGTGAAATGGCACTTGGTATGTGGTTGATTTGGTATAGCCAAACCTGGGTAAGTGAAGTTTCCATCAGTTTAAGTCCTGACGACATTCCCAATGAAGAAACTTCAGAGTAATTGCATGCACCTTACCTTCCAAGATACAGAACATCGCCCAAGAAGATAGTACCCAGTACAGCTGCTATCACGATGCTCAGTGGATGGAACATAGCAACAAAAAGAGGACCCTTCTATGCAGGCACAAGTAGTTACGCTTACTGAAATGCAGAACCAAAAATTCCCTGGGGGAAAAAGAAACGGGCTGAATTATGTATTCAATGAGGGAACAGTACATGGGAAAAGTAAAGTAGTTCCCTTCTCATTATGTGCAGCGTAACAGACCATAATCACTTTCTAAGATCAAGCACATCCAATTATATGAAACAAATGTTTGCATCTGATGAAGGACTCATGAAAGGTTTGCAATATAGTAAAGGGGAGGGAAACTATACTGGTGAGATAATTAAAAGTATACAGGAAAACTAGGAAGCTCAAATAGCATATTCAAGAGAGAGAATAGAGATCAAGCTCTGCGATGCCTAACGTTGAGGTAGCATTAAGTTGAATTGAACGTTTATTGCCTTTCCTACTATGAAATTGCTGGTCCATCAACCTACCGAATACAGAACAGCAATCAGTCTGATATTAGGTTGCAATGCCAAGCACTTAGGTCTCTATCAACAATCAGAGATACGACCGTGGACAGAATGGCAGCAAAGAAGCAGTAAAAGAAGACTATAATCAGCTCTGCTGGGTAGTTCTTAAGAATTGATGCCTGTAAAAGAAATGTAAATAAGTGATCATTACAATATGCAATAATCACATCAAAAATGGATATCATCCTCCATAAAAGGAAAATTTCCCAATCCATTTTTCATAGTCTTTTATAAAATATACCTGTACAATTATGAAGCCCGATGAAACAACACAATCTACCGTAAGGAATAATCCTCCAAGTACCCAGCTTAATTGTGGTATTGCCATGTACTCATAATGCAACTTAGAAGATGATTGGAGAGTCACGATTTGAGGGCCTCTGTAAAGAGTTACAACAAAGGCACCGGCAATCGACACAACAGTTCCAGTTGCTTTTGCCAGAAAACTTAAACTGCGACAAGCTACCTTTTCCATCCTATCAAACACCCAAGTGAAGCTTAAGCAATAACTCCTTTCATTTGGAAACTAAATAATAAATATTTAACATGCAAACAGACAGCATAAAGATCTAAACTTTAATGGAGCAACATCCAAAAGACCAAATAATATTCCACATGCAGTTAAGACAAACAATATGACCAAAATTTGATCATTTTCACACCAAGAAGTAAGCTTGGACGTGATGATTTTAAAGGGATGGGGGCATTAAAAAGTTTCGGTTGAGAGTTTAATGACGAGAATCGAAGCATAACTCAGATATAGAGCAGAAAGATTAAAGACACAAAATTAAGGTTACAGAATACTAAGACCAAAATAGAACACTCTTTTGAGAAACAGAGGCACATGAAAGTGAGTCATCATCAGCTCATCCATCCAACCAGTAGGAGAACTCATGTTTGGCATTCCGTCTTTGGGGCATGAAATAGCCCAACCAGTGGTCATCTGTTTGATTCTAAGTGCACAGGTTTAGCTGCATTCTGGATTCTTAAGGGACTTTAAATCGGAACAGAAAACTGCATTTTTCAACACCGTCACTACCAATGATGGAAAAGTTAATTATGAAATGCTAGGTTATGTGACTTAGGTGCAAAAGGAAAGTATAAAATGCTAGCTGATCTAGGTCTAATTATAAGATGATCTTTCAATTGAGCCCGTTGATCTTTTTCTCCTTTTCAGTACATATTTAAATGTTAGTGAATGATTGAATTAAACATACCTGGCATTGATATACCATGTATAATTGTTTGCTAACTGTTCATAAAAATCCATACATTTATATACCAAACATAAACGAAAATACCATTAGTTAAAAGACTCTATATGTATCATTAAAAGGAGCACCAAATCAACTTTCTCTCCACTATAACCACAACTCAATATAAGCACCATAGCTTAGATGAGAATAAAAGACCTGACAATGACAGCAAGTATGAAGGTAAATCCTGGAATGAGATTAAGCATTGCTGAGGCAAATTCAGCAGAAGTGTAATTAATTCCAGTATACCCCGTCAGCTGAGCCAAGCACCTACGTGATTGCATGAGACAAAAGAATTAGTCTATTAGAGCTTCCTTTAATTACATGAGACAAAGTGCTAAAATGCATAAATTTCAGCACACCATCTTTTCTTTATGAAATTGATGAAACCACACTGAAAATGCCTCTTAACAAGCATCAATTTCAATTCCCTTTACCAGTTCACAATTCATGTTGCTTAAAGAAATTATCGTTCATAAATGATGACTCTCTACATAGAAATACAGTAAAGGAATATAGAAACATACCCAAGAACACCTAATGAAAAAAACCCACAAACCAACAAGAGACTGAGTGGAGGCCGGTTTGGCGACCTGCAAAATCATAATTCATCACATACCAATAAAGACAACCCCCACCCACAAAAAAAAAAAAAAAAAAAAGTTCCTGATTGATACCTGTGAACTAAAAGAGATAAAGGGAGGAGAATAAGGGCGGCAAGAGCATTGGAATAGGCAACAAAGGTGTAATTAGTCATTCCACTGGCCATGGCTCTTTTGCTGATAATAATCAGTCCCACCTGGGCAGTTGTCGCCATTACCATCCCCACATACGGCGCCGCTGAACTTTCCAGAAACCCCCTCATTTCACTTTCTTTCACCAACAATCTCACCTCCAAACGCTGCTGATTTCTTCTTCCACTTCCGCTTGCTTATGGATGTTTTGGGTCCACAAAATTACTGGTCTTACTTCCTCGCCCATGTTACTCTTACTGCTCCCACTAAATTCCAAACCCAATTTTCAGCATGTTTTTCAGAATTATTGCATCTGCAAACAATTAAAATAATATACAAAATGATGAGCAAGATTCTCTTTTGTTTTCCTTTTTAACTAACAATTGGCTATTAAAAAATATCTCTACTACACATTCAAATCATTGAGTTGCTCCACCTACCGCGCATAAAACCCGGGTTCGGGTTGGGCCAATTGAATAATGGCCCAACAGTTATGGGCCTTCAAGATCGGGGGCCCTTTTGATTAGGGTGGGTGATACCAAATTTTAGGCCCATTCTGCCTGATTTGATCTAATCAACAATGATAGCCCCTTAGGCCCAAAATTAAAGGCCCTGAAGGAACAATTGGCGACTAGACCTATATCAGAGGAACTGACATTAGGCCCAATGCTACTGGATATGATCAGATCCAAAATGATGTCCCAATGAGGCCCAAATCAGAATGAAAGATACAATCCACAACAGGCAGTTGCCAAAATTTCTGGGCTTGGGATTTTTAATCATTTCATCAATTAACCAAGCCCAACTTAGGCCCACCAAAGTAAAACAGGATCAGGCCCAGTCTACCATGGAAAGACCATCGACTGAATAATGAAGCAGCCCAGCCTTTTCTCAGTCCTCCAAATCTTTTTATTATTATTGTTGTTGTTATTTTCTTTTAATTTTGGGGAGATGGCAGGTTGGAAATTGGAATATTTTTTTTGGCTCAAAAGCAAAAGTTGGAGATTTGATCTTCAAATCTGAGAGAAGCATTCATTCATCACTACTATTATTGGTAAGAAATATGTGAATGTGGGTTAGTTGGCAGAGCAGATGGTCCAGTTGAACCCTCCAAATCCAATGCTTTCAACAGTACTTCTCCATCTTTTGCTCAAACATAATTATTATATGTTGAATCAATTGAAATGTAATGGAAGAAGTAGTTAGTTAGTAGTGTGTAGAGGGTGGGGTACGTAGCTGTCTGCATCCCAATAGCTGCATTAAACGTGTTCACGAGGGGCGCGCTTATGTCAATTATGACCGGACCATGCACGCGTGGCCACATTACTACTTTCCTATTCTTCATATTAATTATTACCACATATATATATCTTTCAGTACTCAACTTGTCCATCTCTACACTTTTCTCCCCCATTAATTATATTATTTAATTAATTAAAAGGGGTCCGCACTTATATTTATGTTGTGGGGCCCAACTGTTCTGTTCAAAATGTGCACATCAAGAGTTGCCAGAAATGGTTTTAACGATTTATGAATCATATTCAGCTCAATATGATTTTATCTGTGAAGAAACGTGTTGCAGATAGTACTAATTACAACCATGTGATGATTTCGGCCTAATCTAATGTCGTCTTTTAAAACTTTTATTACTTATCATCAATAATATTCATTTGATAGGATAATTATTATAATATTCATCAAAAATAAATTATTGCCACTGCTCCATACTCAAAATCCCACAATCTTCTTAAACTCGTTAGTCCTCTTTAATGAGTTTTCTTTTATAACAGTGTAGATATAGATATTCTTAAATTGTATTTACACCCGCATCGAGAATTCATTGTTTACACATAATTTATCTTTGTTTGAGTGTAAATGAAAAATACTGATGTGTTTAAAAAAAAAAAACACGAAGCATATACGCAGGCACATGTGTTAGATAGTTGATAGTTGCCAATTACAGTGAAGAAGAGAAGAAGTAGGGGAGGTAACTGCAGTCCAATTATGGCCATAACCCATAAATAAGAAGATCTGAGTGTCAGAGACAGACAGTGAAGATAAGCTGCAGCTGCTCGTACAAACAAACAACCACCCCAGAAATTGAAAAGCTGAACACCGTCTCAGTTCTCAGTAATAAAACGACAAAAAGGGGTTCATTAACTGAAACAGCTCAAAAAGGTTCCAAAACCTCCACAACCCACATGGCCACTGGGCAACTCCAACCCCACCCCCAACTCTTCACTCATTTATACCTCTCATTTCTTGGATTGCAACAACAAAATCCTCATTTCCATCACCTTTCCATCATTCAACTTACACAAGATAGAGATATATATATACTACCTACTGTTTGATCATTTCTGCAGATCAATACATAATATAATATATACATCAATTATGGGATGCAATAGAGGCAAACAGAAGAAGATTTTGAGAAGTAGAAGTGGTCGGGAAATGTGTCGTCGGTCGGTCCGAATGAGGGTAAAGAAGCTGCAGAAACTGATACCATTAGGCCAAGGCTTGAACCCTGACAGGCTTCTGCTCAGAACAGCAGACTATATCTTGCTTCTCAGGCTGCAGATTAATGTTTTGCAAACTCTTTCTCAGCTCTCAGACTCTCTGATGTCAGACTAATCGATGCTGCTTCTTACTTCCATGCACCCCTTCATTTTCGTCTTGGTCCAATTTTTGAACTTTTTGTGGTGTTAAGTTCACTGTTAATTATGATCATTTACCTGATCAGAAAGTTGGTTTCATTTTGTTATGGTAAAGTAGAAGTGTTCGCAAGAACCACAATTGCCAACGAAGAAGAAAAGGGTTCGCTAGAACCCTTTCGTTCATTCCCAGAATAGGGGTTTTAAACGTAGTTTTGTTGATGGTGTAAGCTTTTGTCGAGCTACTATTACAGTACTGTTGAAAAGATTCTGGGGAATCAAAGTTAAGTTTTGGGGGATTAATGTTCTTCATGAATTTTTCCTTTTTCTTACCTTTGGGAGTCATGAACATTATAATTTATTGCAAGATGTTGGAAATAGAGCACAATTATGAAGAAAGCAAAAGAGATCATTCACTGTCATAGTAAACGAAGTTCGTAAAAGAAATTGTGTACATAAATAAAATTTGTCAAACTCTCATGAATCAATTCTTCAATAACGTATATATATTATATATATACTCTGAGAGCTATAGGGTTCTCACAATTTTCAATCAAATTTGACCGGCTTATATAAAGCATGCAGATTTAATGTTGGGCCCAATTGGTTGAACCATCGACGACTGTGGGCTGTGATCTGCTCCAAACATTCGTGATACTGATGTGAATATTTGGCAAATAGAGCCCAAATAGAATTTTCAGAGTGTTTCTTCTATACCCCTATGTTTGATAAAAGATATTTGAACATTCTTGATCTCTTTGAAGACATTTTAATGTTCTGACATCTTGCTCCATCTCAAATTCTCAAGTTTCTTTCTTTTACTCATAATTATTCCTTTTCTTTATTGCAGTAAGGTGGTGGACGAGTTCTCTTGATTGTATTTGAGCCACCCACCTCCCTAATCCGGTTAAAGCTGACAGCTAAAATTTGGTATTCAAAAATTATAATACACAGAGAATAACTTTTTCTTTTTTATTTTCTGAAACAAAATGAGATTAGTGGCTAATTAAGTAAGCCTAAAAGGATCCAAATCTTAGAAGTCGCCTGAAAAATGTTAAATCAAAGACTTGTGTGGGACTTTCCTGATAATAAATTTCTGTAATTGTAGATTCATACAAGTTTCTGAGGAGGCAAACCGTTTTAGACTTTGGTCGGAATCAAACTTAATGAACAATGTAACTATAGATTCTAGTATGACATAACACGAAAACTAGAAAGAAAATAAGCATCATTAATTCTTGAATTTTTTTTTTTTAGCCTTAATCTATGTATATATGTAGGACCCATAAAAGATGGCAGCCCCATAGTTTTGAGTGTAAACTTTTCTTGCCCCTTTGGGCCTTAAAGTCCGTTCCAAGAAGTCCCAGAACATCAATTTCCTCCATTGCCACTCTCTTGTTTCTTTGATCCTCATTCCTTCCCAGTTCTCAAAGAAAACTGCCTTTTGCTTCCAGGGTTCTTAGCGCGGAGTTCCATTTGAAGTATTGAATCTTTTTGCACCGGGAAATCTGCTGAAGATTTGATTTTTCTTCTTTATTGATGCATATTTAGTAAGTATCACTCGTATTATTGAGCTTGGTTTCTTGAAATTACAAGAAAGGATGTGGTTGGAGCTTCTACAAGTGGTTTGATTCAGATGTTGCCAAAGTGCTCCAAAAATGTCTTGGATTCAATCAGCATTTGGGAGCAAAATCAGCCCTGTTATTCTCTTCATCATAGTAGTGTTAGCTGTTGTCTTCTTCATTGCTGCTCTTCTCCACTTGCTCATAAGGTTCCTCCTGAAGCAGAGATCTGCACAGTCCCATAGTTACCCAGAAATGTCTACTTCTGGGGCTTTCCAAAGGCAATTACAGCAGCTTTTTCATTTACATGACTCTGGTCTAGATCAAGCCTACATTGATGCGCTCCCAGTTTTTCTCTACAAGGATATTATGGGCCTAAAGGAGCCTTTTGATTGTGCTGTTTGTTTATGTGAATTCTCAGAGCAGGACAAGTTAAGGTTGCTGCCATTGTGCAGCCATGCTTTCCACATTGATTGTATAGACACATGGTTGCTCTCAAACTCAACATGCCCACTTTGCAGAGGGTGATATTGTCCCCTGGATTTTCTTTCGAGAACCCAGTTTTTTACTTTGAAGATTCAAAAGAAACTGAGGATGGGAGTTCAGGAAATGCAGGTTTTGTTGGGGTCCCCTGTGTGTTGAAGCCTAGTGAAGATGATAATGGTTCTATTATTAATGAGAAAAGGGTGTTTTCAGTGAGACTTGGCAAATTCAGAAGCACAAATAATGGTGCAAATCAAGAAAGTGAAGTTGGAGAAACTAGCAACAGCAATTTAGATGCCAGGAGGTGTTATTCTATGGGCTCATTCCAATATGTGGTTGCTGATTCGGACCTTCAAGTTGCCTTGTGCCCCAGTAGTAGAGATAAAGAACATGGAGGTGACGGTAGTGATGTGAAAGGGAGAGGTGGGCAAATTGGGAATTTCACAATTGATGGGGTTGCAGCTGATGCTGATGCAAAGAAAATTAACAATGGGGTTAAAGGTGAAAGCTTTTCTGTTTCCAAGATCTGGCTGTGGTCCAAGAAAGGTAAATTTCCTAGTTCAACAGCTACACATTATTCAAATGCTATTAATGTAAGTTTACCATAATAATGATGACGTTCCGGCTATGTGAGATGCAAATATAGGGTATGAGGAGTACCTCATTTTTGGCTCTGAACCTTGTTCAGTAATCAGACAATTCAATGGTTTTAGCTCTTTCCATGTTTTTCTCCCCTCTCTTTCCTGGTATGCTTTTGTTTTCACTTTCCCTTTTTCGGTTTCCATACATGCAACTTGAGTTGAATGATGCTTCTTTTTCACATCACACTTTATGGATTGACAGATGGCCAAACTTTTTATCTTCAATTCAAATTTCATCATATTTACTCTTGGCAAAATTGATTGATTCCACTAAATCTTTGCAGTTTTAATTTGTGCGACCATACTCTTCAATTATGTCTTCAAGTTTCTTGGTGTCACAACCTTTGCTAGTCTATCACTCGGTTATCCCATCAACCAACATGCTAAAATCCAAAATGCCAATAGTTTGTGAGCCTTGATCTACTAAAATTTCCCGAGTCCCACTCTCTTTTCTTTGTATTCTAATTAATAAAGGAGGTTTAAAGATTTAAACTGCTTTTTGGAAACTTCTGGTTCCTAGTAATGAACTATGGCACTTTATTCTTTTGCCCAAATGTGGGATGAAACTGATTGTGGTGGGATCAGTAAAAAGTGGTAGGAAGGCACTCTTGTGATGATGAGGAACCTTGATTGCCAAAGTTGACTTGAATTACATATTGTGGGGTCTGTTGTGAGTGTTATCTCAAGCTTATTATGCAGCCCATGTTCTCTTGTGTTCTGTAGCAGTGAAAGCAACTTGGTGGGAATACTCAATCAAGATATCTTCTTATGTTAGGTTTGGTTGTAGGCCAACATAATTGTAGTTCTTCCAAAATCTCTTTTCTTTTTGAGTCCAATACATCTTTATTGAAAAATGCATTGCTTTTTTTTCTTGGTGAGATGAGAATGCTTTGGGAAAAGAGGGTTTTGCTTGTTTTGAGATTGGGCCACATTAAAATTACCACAACTGTAAAATCTTGTGGGGACAAGTACAAATGCAAGAAATCAAAACATAATCACCCCTTGGACAACTGGTTCTTGATAGCACTTAAGTACATGCTGCATTTCAGGAAACTTGGGATCCATAAAAATGAGCTCTTGGTGCACATTTTTGCACTATTCAATTGAATTGTGGGGGTGGAAAATGAGAAAATGATAGCAAAGGGCCTGTGTCAATGATGGGAGAAACCCTGATGTGAAAAGCTGATCATCACATTGATGAGAGTCAGTGGAGATGGGGCCATGGAGTGTTCTCTTAACCTTATGATATGCTGCAATAATTCATGTCCCTTCCAACGTTACTATATTCTCTGGTCCAGCAGTTAAAGCTATCAAATGGTCCAATAGAAAAATAAAATAAAGTGAAAGCAATCTCAATCTGGAGGGAACAATTTCTTGCTGCAGTATTTTTCTTTTTACTTTTATCCTTTTCTTACATCCCATTGAATAGATTGTCTGAATGGGTTTTCTTTTTGCTTTGCCTGATGGAATCTCGTGAGGAAAAGATACGGATTAAGAGTATTCTTTATCACCATACGTACCTGCAGCCGACTGAGAGAAGGTATAGGTACATATGTTGCATTTAGCGACTCCAATGTATAGTGTACAAAAAATGAGTATAATTCCTTAGAGCACAGCACAACATGATATGTAGACCTTGTGATGATTTTGTGAAGACAAATGCTTCCAAAAAGTGGAATAGTTGTAAAATTTTCTAAAATACAATATTCTTTTTCATGATCAAGCTTAAAAAAAGGAGCCGTAACAACAATCCCCATTATTGTTACAATATTGCTCCATTATATTCTGTGTTTTGTTTTCAAACATGGGAACTACTAATTACATCACAGGAAAATGGAGTACAATTCACAAAAAACAATAATGATATTATCAACTGATCAAGCAATAAAATATGTGTTTTGAATGACCAAAAAGAATCCAGACTGAAACATGAAACTCATCGCAATGGGTTAGAAACTGTTCAACCACTCTGCTCGTATTCACATGGAAGCAGCAGAAATAGCAATATAAGCCATAGTGTCAAACCATGAACTGAACCATTTTAAGAATTTCATGTGATGAGATAGTACAAAACAGTCGCGTCCAGACAAATATTACAACTATTAGCAACATTGTTTTTATAGTTGCACAGAATCTTGCCAGACCCAAATGCCACCCTGTCCTTATTCACCTCTGCCCAAAATCTAATGTATATTTCTCTTGGTTAAACATAACCATTACAAGCGCTGCTCTATATGACAGCTGCCATACTTATTACTGTTTGCTTATATGTCGAATGTATGAAAAAGAAATGAAATTATAGGCAAAAACCCAATGGGTGGGATGTTCTTGTGTATGAACTTGGAGCCTGGAAGCGGGAAAACAGCACTAGATTTCTCCAAAAGAGAAAATACAATGATCGGGAATCAATTTCAAAGTCTATAATTACAAATATGCTTTTTGGATTGAATACAAAAGGTTCTATAATAAATTAGGGTTACAAAATCAGGAATCAAAACTCAGCAGCAACGAAATTTTTTCGCAAGAGCGCCTTCTATATGTGCCTCAAAATCCACAAGAGCTTACAGGAATTCTTTTTCTTATAACAATGTACATAAACTACCCTTTCCCTTTCAGGGAAGAAATGATGAGTAAAGAGAGGCATTGAAAGGGTACCAGCTCAAAAGTCCAATTGCTGTGCCAGATTGCCAACACAATGTAACAAAATTTTGCCAGCAGCTACCAACAGCAAGAAGATGCTGCTCCACCATGAGAATTAACAAAGTTCCATTGCAAGGGCCGCTCCTTCACAAATCACGGGGGAAGTTGCTGATTTGTCCTTCCTCTAAAACATCTTTGCCATTTACCTTGTAATTTATCCTTACTCGCATGACATGGGATTTCTGAAAGCCAAAGCACAATTTCACATATCCAAAAAATGTAAACAAAACTGTAAAATGTTCAGACCAAAAAGGAACCTCCACAAGCATACTCCTGGTTGGGGGGGAGGGGAAGTCTATGACATCAATTAAGTATGAAATAATTGAAATCTGTGCCAGTAAATAGGGAGGTCCATGCCTAATTCCTGCTGCAGAGCCATGGTGCCTTTTAAAGGGAAAAATGTTAAACTACATGCATCACTTTTTAGCCCACAATGTATATTTAGTGAAGCTTTTAAAAGACATGAAAATGCTGCGGAGGAAAAAAGAGGTAGTTCGTCTGAGAATTTAAGAAAGTTTAAGCACACACGAATTTGCATACCTTGCCGTGCTGGCTGTTCGAAACTCGTAACTTCTGCGAGACAAATCCATTACCACTTGCCGGTAGGGTGTTGCTGCTAGCTGGATCCAAGTGTAGTTGAAGAAACTGCAAATGATACAGAAAACAATATAACCGCGTGGAAGAAAGCCCCCCCTCCCACCAACACAGAACAAAATATATATAGTTATATATATATAAATTTCTGCCGTCAACTAACATCCAGAACCACATGAAGCAGGTGCATAGATTGTCAGTAGACGAAAGCCTCACTGCAATAACTAATTAGGCAAAAGAAAAGAACAAGAAAGTATTACATGCTAAATATTCAACAGCAGTTCTGCAGGCTGCAAACTAGTACACAGCAGCGAGACGAGAAGCAATAATCTTCCTAAAGATCTTTCTAGATCTCATTTCAATTAAGTCCCAAGTTGCAGGTATGAGAACATACGTGCATCATATAAAGGCAACCATACTTCATATAAAAACAAGAATATGGATCATAGAATTCAAAGAAGAAAACTGTTCAAACAAGAGAACGAATTACCTTGGGTACGGCAGCCTGGAACAGAAAATTTGAGTAGACATTGGGTGACTTGTTGATAAATTGAGCCTCAATTAGAGTAGTCTGTGGGCTGTCAGGCTCCTTTGAGAAACTGAAAGTTACTTTTAAGGAGTTGCTTTCAAATGCAACAATTGCTGGAAAGGTTGGGCCATTGGTCACTGCAACTCAAAGCAAGGGTGTAAAAACATTACCAAGAACATATCAATCAAACTAAAAAGGTATATACACTGATGAGATATACCAGGTACTGATTGGCTGGTTCCAAAACCACCCAATAAATCCATCACTGGAGAACTTCCAACAGGGGAAGAGGCTTGTGCCAAAGGTGAGGTGGGCAATTTGCCTAACACGTCGACTGAATTTTTGTTATCTTGACCGGAAGACAAAATATCGAGCGTGGAGGTGCTACTTTGAGCTGGAGGAGTTCCAATTGATAAAAGGTCCAGCAACACATCTGTACCACTCTTTTGTGTCTGATTGGTTCCTGAAATATTAAAAACAAACCCAAGCTGCTTCAAAATTCATGTGTAATGAGCAGAACTCCTCCATTTAAATCTGCCCTGGGAAACTACAAGCTCCAAAGAAAGAAGCAATATTATAGCACTAATCGAACAGCATTCAACTTATATTGTAGGGTATGGTTGTCTCTTGATGATAATAATCACTGGATAACAGTAACTAGGTCATCTGGCAACCAGAAGCACAACTGGTACTAGACTCTTCTCTTACTAATATGAATCTTTAAAAGCAACCAAACAGAAAAAAAGACAAAAGCAGTATTATTTAATGCACATATTTGAAAGAGGCTTTGGTACAAAAAGTTATAAGTTTCAGACAGTTCAAAGCATTCCAAGCTAATTATTGTTTCACTTATATGCATAAGTAAAATCAACCTTGTGAAGTAGCTGGGGACACATCGACCCCAAGAAGATCCTGCAGAAAGTCTCCACCAGATGAGGCAGGTGCTTGGATGTCATCAGAACTAAGATCAAGCAAATCAACAAGAGGAGCTGAAGTAGGTTTGACAACTCCATTAGGAATTTTTGGTGGGTCTCCTTGTGAAGTTGAAACTGCTGCTGGCACAGAACCAGCCCTCCTCCCACTGAAGGTTGCCTCATCAAGCACTGGCATCCTTTCAACTAGCGCAGACCTGAATAAATGCATCCAGCATCCAGCATCCGCATAGAACCATGTAAGAAAGAACCAAACTAGAAGAGTGTTCGAATTTTATCTTCTGTGTTGCTATACCTGATTTTCTGATGCTTCTCGATAATGGAATTAAACTCAATTGCTCTCTGTTGCAGTTCAAGCACAAAACTTCCTTTATGATGACGTACAATGTCATTTATTCTCCTGTGATTGATTAGACACATTTCCTAACTTAGTAAAGAAAATTAAGGCAGTAAATCAAAATATTTAAAAATATTATTACATTATGAATTTTCTAGGGATAAGGTCCATGCATAAACATTATATGTTTCCTGCAGCCCAAAAAGAGAAGCAAAGTACAGAAATACGGAGAATCAACCAAACTATAACATGGTAAATGCAGGTCTTTAGAACAAAATAATATATTTATATATATAAGAGAGAAATATTGTGCATAAATATGGGAAGAGTTTTAATAGCAGTCAATGCATAAGCGTCGGAACATGCAGATACACATAATACAGTTAATCATTTACAGTGGCGTAATGGAACATACTTAGAACAGGAGGGAAAACGACTTGATAGCTTTAACAAAGCAATCAAGCACATAGCTCGAGTTGTGAGATCAGAAGAATAGCGTCCCAGTGCGGTTTCTACAACATCCACTGCGTCAGCCTCTGTTACCTGCTCCAGAAAACAAAATTCTAAAAGTTGTCCATGAAATTAAGGCTCTGAAGTGTAACTCACGTGAACAAGATATTTGTAGCTGTTAGACTCAATAATTTAGCTCTGTGAACATATACTTGCTACAAACTTGTTAATAAATTGAGACCAATCTTCTTCATATTAACATTGTAAATAAAAAAGTTGCATGGAAACACATCAAAAGTAATTTAAAGGACTCAAACCAGCAAAAGCTGTAGGTAAACAGCCGTAGGTTAAGAGGTTTACAATTAATTGTGCTAGATATACCATCTCCAACAAAACCAAGACCAAGACCAGAAACTAACAAAATTACATGGGACCCTTCTCTACTTTCTATTTCAACTAAGGTTGCATCTGGATTGATGCATTCCAAATTCTTAATAACAAAATCCTTTGAATTTGTTTAGATAATTCTAAATTTAAAGAATTTTAAATCCTTCAATTCTAATTTTGAACGATGTTTTTGTTTGTTGAATATTGGTTGATTTCAAAATCTTTTAAAATGGAGTCATTTTAAATCCAAATCCTTCCCTCAAATCCAAATGCCCCTAAGAGGATCATCACATGGTTTAAAAAAGAGATAAAAAGGGAACAACCCGCCATGTGTGCTCCTCCGAAAGGGAGAAAATCAAATATAAGAGAATTGCAGCCCTTGACTTATCATATTAGAAATATCATCGGCCATGCCACATTCCATCATTGTCGGAGAGGGCAAGAAACAGGAAAGAGCATTCATGATAACAAGGGAAAGACCTTCACCTTTTTCAGAAAAAGAGGCATCTCTGGATTCCCTAAGCTAAGGTCTGAAGTTTCTAAACTAATGTACTAAGGCCCAATGTATAGTACTATATAAAGAAATGCATTTGCCACTTTCATCTTTAGCAGCAGTACACAAAGATTCACCATCAGAAAGTGGTGGAGAATATAATTACCCAATTGACACAACAGTTGCGTGGAAATTTGATATAAAAGTTAAGAAAAACTTTAAAAAGCATAAACTCACAGTTATTGGATCCTCTACATCAAGCACTCCTGCATTACTAATCAACAGGTCACCGTATTCTCCGACGCACCAAACAGCAACTCGAATAAGAGTTTCCTGGTGAAGACATTGAATGTTTTCAAGAATTGAGTAGACAAGTAGAAAAATATTGAGATACAAGAAGAATTAATTGAACTGTAGCTACAGTATACCTGTTCACCTGCTGTTTGTAAAGCCTTGTACAGTGATCTTACACCATACCCATGGAGGTTAGGAGCATTAGTGATTACAACAATAAGGGCATGCCACACATCATCCTTCACATAATTTCCCGCCTGCACCACAACAATCATTTCCCAAGTAAAATGGCCAGATCCAGCTTTTCACTGACAATACAGATTAGGCAATATAGCGTACTTTTACAGGAACTCATGACAGACAGGATAAACATGACAGGAACATGTATACTTTGTAAAGCCCTGCTATCAGGCAAAAAGCCCAAATTATTGAAGTTGCATAAAATTAGGGCCAATGGCCAAAAAGCATTTACTATAAAAGTAATGTATGCCCCCGCAACTAATTTTGTGTGTAACTGATATACCAAGCATCTACATAGCTCTTTTGCTATCCTTTTTAACTTTGTGATCCACAAAAGCCACTTGCAATCACCAAGTTCTAGACTTTTGACACCACACTCACATTTGTACACGAGTCTTATCTCTCTAGATCTTATAAAGGCCATGCTTACATGACATTTCTTCTTTCCTGATGTTACTGTCACATGAAATGAAGCGAGAAGATAGAAGCTAATCAGTGCATGGAATAGCAAGCATGGTATCTCTTCTTTGTCAATGATAAACAAGAACCTCCAACTTTACAGCTAAGTTCAGTATTAACAGAAATTATTAGGCATACCTCTGATAGAACTTTGAGCATCTGATCAATGTACCATATTTTCTCAGGGGAGAACCTGGAGGACCACAGTGAAGGACATAAAGCTATGAGTAACTAAAAGATTTTTTATTATTCAAGTTCAAGCATTTTAAATTTATTGTTGATGATATTGCAGTTCAACACATCTAACAACTCCTGGGTAGATGAAGCTCACAGAAAATCAATGAACAAAGTGAGTGAATATATTACTGATAAAATGAGAAAATTTGAGATAACTTTAAAGACAACAATGAGAACAAGTTTTGACATGCAAATACATTATTGGGTAGTGGGAGGCTAGTAGTAAACAGAGAAGATAGACTAGAACTTACTTCTCCACAATAGAGCAAATTTTTGCTGTGAGGTCTCCCTTAAATTCTGGCTCGCTTACTTCAAGATAGTCAATAAGCTCTTTTGTCAAAGACTTCACGTTGTTTTCATTTACCAGAAGATAAACAAGCTCAAGGGCCCTTTTACGGATTGAAGCATCTGAATCCTGACATCAAATAAACATCCACAAGTTGCTAAGATAATAAACCCATGTCTTCTCCTAGATGTCTATGTTTTGAGTGATCATAGGAGAAACAGAAGATACATGAGAAACCACAGGAAGTTGAAAGATGATTATTGGAACAACAGATTGTTAGGTTGGGGCCACAAAGGGGGGTCCAGTTATCTAACATGAAAAGTGAAAGCTGCAACCCAACCAAGCCACTAAGTATTATATACCAAAGAACTGTAATCTAAAATAATAAAGTCAAAACAAAAGTAATAATATCTCTGACAAGAAGGATGGGATACTTTGCAACAGATGTAACCGTCAGGATCAATAGAAATTTGTAAAATCAAAGACAATTTATCAACTTTAGGGAAAAGAGAAGAGTATGGCTTCTTGGCACCTTTACACATTCCAGAATTGTGACTCGATGCCTCTGCACTGCTTGACTATCCAAGGTAATAGCTTTCATCAGCATGTTCAATGCAACATATCTGAAATAAGATCTTCTAACTTCATCAAACAGAAAGCATGAGCCAGAACAACTAAGAAACATCCTATCAGGTACATCAATATGAAAAATTCTGAACATGGAACAAGAAAGTAAACTTTAGGAATCCATGACAGATCTTTAAACAGGATCAGGATAGAATTGAACAGTTCTATAACCGCATCAATTATACACCAGACTGAAAGAAGCTGAATATTTGGGCACAAGTCCTAGAATTGCATTAGAGAGTACAATATGCATCAACATCAAGCATTTAAGTTCCATCAGATCAAAGATATATGCCATTATTTGAATCTTCGTACACTATCAAAATCTAGGATCAGATTAACTAAATTAGACTAGCTCCTCATGACCTGGGAAATATGTCAGATGTTGGTTCCTAGGAAAGCATAACTGTCCGCATGACACTAGAAGGCAGTCTAAGCTAGAGGTTCAGATCTGAATAGCTGATCTGATCTGATCTTGTTGGATAATTCTTCTATTATTTGTCCTTTACTAGGACAAAAGGAAGCATATACTATGATCATTTCGTGGATGCTTGACTGAAAGAGGACATTCAGCATGCAAGGCATGTTTAGGATTCCTTGAGATAATGTAGTATTACAATACAAGCTTTCAATATTGCATAATATAGTAAAAGCATTATAGCGAAATTACATATCCCAAACAGTGGATGTACTACAGAATGTTAACATTAAGCCCCGAAAAACAATATAAATTATTAACATACTAGCACAATTTGATGGCTTCTTGATCTTCTCATAGTCTGAGGACTTGGTTGTAGGTACAACTTTGTGCCAAGTTAACTAGCTTTAGAATAAATCACATAGCTAAAAGACTAAACTAATGATGGCTTCGGGAACCATCAGCTTGACCAGAAATGACGGATAACAATTGTCTTATTCACATTTTTAGTGAAACTCAAGATGTTATAGTATATTATTTCTTTTCCAGGAAAAGAAATGTAGGCAAATAGATTGTTCCTGGAAAATCGTATTAAATGGTGAACCAAATGAATTAAGATAACCTGATATTGTTGTCACGGCTGGATAAAAATCTTCCTAGAATATTCACAGCAAGTACCCTTAACCCTCCATTATCTTCAATACTCATGATTGTGGCAACACATTCATAGAGGATTGCATTCCCAGCATTTTTGTTTGCCTCAGTTTTGGTTGCAACCTACAATAACAGGGAAAGAAAACAAGTGAAATATTGTTAAACGGTGCATAGTATCCTTGTAAATCACCTAATTAAAGGGTTCAAAAGTTATTTCCATCAACATGATGAGAGATTGATAACAAAACCAAATTTATCTCTCTCATTCTCGTTTTAAATTGCCAGAGGGGACAGGCAGATGCCCAAGGTGCTGAATGTTTAACTGAATATTGATCTATCTTCAAGATGAATTTATTAAATACCTGCGATCCGCCAATATGCAAGGAGCTTCAGCCCCATGGATGGTAGTTTATCTAGTGAATTTTAAATCAATGGCAGTGGATTGAATCCTAATTTTATATTCTAAACCTAAGACTTTATAATTGCCAACAACTTTTCCCACATAACACTTACTTCCATAAAAAGTTTCAAAGAAAAAGAAGACCAAGAACAGATCACCGTTTGTTAAGGTCAACTCCATAACCAGGAATTTTGACATTCTGTCAGGTAAATAAACATGAGCTGTGATATCAATGATAATCAACTCACGCCAGCCCTTGAAGCACTCTATGAAGCACTGTCAAGCTGTTAGTTTTAAAATTGGAACCATCTGCAGAGATCGACACAATCATATGACAGAAGGATCGGGCCCGGTAACCCAGACATCAAGACAATATTTTTTTTCTAGTTTTGTTAAGACATTAATTAGCAATATTATAAGAAAATAAGTAAAATTTTAGATGAGTGAGGGAAAGTATTCTCTCATCATTTAAAGCTCAGAGTTGCAATGGACACACATGTCAATGCCACCTGATTGGCTCCATGGATACAAAAGAAGAAACCTTCTTCATAGGGTATTCATTTAAAGACATGCTTTCACTCATGCTCTGAAGTTAGTGATCGGATAAAAATCCTTATAAATAAACTTAAGGCATTATTTGAACTTACTGAAGAGTGGTGCACTCAAAAATGCCAACTCACCTGCGCAAGAATATCATTCATAGTATCACTAGCATCAACATCTCCTTGGCCCAACACACGCAAAAACTTGAGCAATCTAATATGAAGAAATGGATCTGTTATCCCGGAAATGTCGTACTCAGGTGAATATGGGCTGTTTGCAAGATCCCTCAGAACTTTAACTAAGCCGTCTATGGATTTCTAGAACCACAGAAAAGAAAAAAGAAAAAGGCAAAGATAAAAATCTTGTTAAGTAGGCAGCTTCTAGATATGTTAAATTCTATGACCATCTCCAGGAAATATATGCAGTTGATGTTTTAGAAGTTACCTTTTTGAAATACTCAAGAGCTTCAGTACTGACTTTAGACAAATCTGTACAAAGCTGGACTCCAGTTAATAAAACTCCATGGTGCTTTTCTTTCAGTAACGCAACCGCAGGAGTTACAAAGTTCTCTGCCAGGTCCGGAACTTTCTTTATTATCCTTATAGTGCATAATGCTGCCTACATTATACAGAAAGTAGGGATATTAAAGGAGTTAGAGTGTTTCAGGTCTGTCATTTAAAGTTTCTTCCAAAAATATTTTTGTTTCCTTTAAAGCAACAAAACCAGATGATCATTAATACAGAGATAAATGTACCACTAAAAACTACAAATGGCCTTTTAACTTGAAGCGCGTAGCAGAAAATATTACAGAGTGAAAAATCTTGGTTTCAGGATAGAATACAGAAATAGGAAACAGAGCAATTTTGCACATTCTTTGCATCAGATACAACCGTAGATTTATTTTCTCAACCGAGAACCGTATTTCCAAATTTCGGAAAAAAGGTAGACCGAACATGAAAAATGTTCTGAATCTTCCCCATATGTTACCCAACAACCTGAGGACTCTTAGAACTCCCAATGATCAACAACTCAATCAATACAAGCAGGTACAATTAATTTCCGGACAAACTATGGCACTCTAACCATTCAGAAAAATGACACTAACAAGCCAACAACAGCATTCAAATGGCATCACTTTTCCGATACCTGAGACCAGTCCAGAGCTACAGTGTACTTAAAAAATGAAGGCCGCCTCACCAAATGTTATTCTATGAATTGCCAATGTAAACTTTTCCTCAAATTGCATGAACATGAGTATCATGTCATGTAAATTTATATAAGCTGCTCTTGGAGCTCCCTAATATTTCCCCTTAAGCATAAACTAAAAATCACCCATATTCTTCCCCTAGGTCAATAGAGAGACTTACTTTCTTACGGACATTAGGATCTCTAAACTGAAGTAATCTTTCGACTTCTGGAGCAAGATCACGAGCCATTTCTGCAGAACAGATATTTCCCAAGGCACATAGAGCAAGTCCAACAATATACTGATTGGTGTGATTAAGATCTCTGAGCACGAAGTTAAGGTGTCCAAATGCAATTGATTATTAATAGCAATAAATGAACCACCAACAAATTACCTCACCAAAATACAAAATGACATGATCAGAAAGCTCCTTTTTTTTTTTTTTTTTTTTGTTCTCCAGGTGGGATGGGTGTTCCAGAAGAAGTTACTTGTTTCAAAGAGAACAAAGATACAAAGAAAATCAAGCTAAGCATGGATACTGTTTAATTGAGTTGGTAACAAGCATTAGAACTTCCTGTCTTTCATCAAGAAGTAACATAAGACCAAGATATCCTATTCTCTTCTCTGGGAATCCTGGGGATGCAATTAACTTCAGGCATTCCATTTGACCAAAATGTGTGGGATAACCAAGCATGTGAATGAACATGAGCTTGGCCAAATTGCGATGCCTATATTCTTGGTCGTTTTCACTGATTGCAGCTCGAATTGCAGCACATTCTTTTCTTATAACAGCACGTTCTTCAGCTGCAGTTTTGCAAGCACGTATAGCCCGAATCATGTCCCTGGAAGAAATAGTCAGCTTAATGATACTCTGTAACCTAGAATCAATAATCAACACGAACAAATAATTTTTAAACATTAAATGAAAGAGAAAACAGAAAATCTACAATGATAAGGACATAATGGAGGTTGTAGTGATGAGATGGAGGAGGATTGTACAAGAGACAATGTGAAGAAAAACTTCATTTTACTAGAATCCGGAGAGTATGTCACATCTGCTATACCACAATAGCAAACAAGAGAGGAAGGAGAGTAAAAGTTATCAGACAAAAAGGAGATATCAACTAGTAGATGAAGCTAGAAACCGATGATGCTTATTACACCATTTATCTTTGGCCACATTTACGGTAAATGAGCACAACTGTTCATCTTTGAAGACCTGCCTAAAAGTCTATATGCCGTGCCAAGACAGAGCAACATCAGAAAGCATTTATTTACAAACAAGTTCCTTCTGGATTTCCACCCTTTTAGGAGAGTGGCTTCTGGTCCTTTTAAGTTCCTAGGCTAATCACGGAGTTTGACTTTGCAACCGTCTTTTCCTTATCCATTCACTTTACTTCATGTAGACAAGGTATTTTCACCTTTATGTGGATTCCACCCGCATAAATACCATACTTTTATCCTTAAAATTCTCAAAACTGCTTGTATTATTTATATGTAGACCTCCATTCACCTGTTTTCCTCTTATTTCCATATTTCTTCACCTATATTAACAACAATGAGTGGGCATCTCTCTACTTCCCCTTTCATTATTCCAACATTCGTTAAACTACCAAACACAATCTCATGAACCAGCATCCTACACCTCCCCTTCAACTTCCTTCCATATAAGAGTAGTAACTGCAAGGACTTAAATACATTACCACAAGAATTTTGTCATTTTCATAATAAATAAAGACCATGCTTAGTTAGCCCCCTAACCGTCCTTTTACCACCATCTTCGTGCATAAATCCTTTCCTACGCTCAAAAGTCATTTTCTTAGGCAGCATTATTTGGTACCAAATATCCCATGTTTTAAATTCCACATGATTAACAAGGCCAGTGGTTCACTCAAGATAGGTTAAAGAGGTGGTCCATGACTCTTTTCCAAGCAGAGCAACCTTTTCTCAGTTGTTCTTTAAAGTATGTACTCATTTTCATTTAGTTCTAGTTCCCCTTATTTAACCTCAGAATTCAGAAAACAGGGGGGGCTAGCAAAACAGTTCTGGTTATTTTAAAAATGCATTAGACACTATGCAATATAAATCCTAGATCAATAACACATTGCCTTTGTGTTCTCATCATGTTACTGATAAATACATCCATCCACTAACATAAAGATTTATCTTCCTTAACCTAAAGCAATCATACAACTATTGGCAAACATTCCTAACAATGTCAATCCACCTAAAATACACTCGGTGCCACAATAATTACATTCCAAAAGTCCCACTCCCCAGAGTGGTAAACCAAAATTCCAAGCAAAATCATCTGAATTCCGCAGAAGCACAACAAAAGTTCTTATACGACAGTAGCATTCAATCCGAATGTACAGAAGACAAAAGGGAGGGTATCCGATTGCTAACCTCAGCCGTGTGCCGGAAGAGAAGGGATTCATGATTGGTTCCGCTCCAAAACTCCGAGATAGCTCTACAAGATCCAGCTGTAATTAGTATTGAATTTTCCGAACACTAACAACTCAACTACTCAGCAGAACCCCAAAACGCAGATGAGATCACGAAGTAAGAGAAGGCGCAGCAGAGATCTGGAGAGGGTACTCCAAGGGATCCAAAATATGGATCTGCAACTTCAGGAAGAATAAAATCATTCAATGGCTGCTTTGATTGGGGGAAATATGCAATTGAACAAACAATAATCAATTCCGACGGAGGAAATTTTCCCTGCGTGCGTGTGTTAGTGTATGTAATTCAAGAAGTGAAATTGAGAAAATGCGCACTGGAAATTTTCTTTCAGGGGAGGAATTATTGTCTGTGATGCGGTGTGAGAATTGGGCTCATGTGAAAATACATAGTTGATGATGTATTTATTTATTTCTGTACCCCGCAATTTAGAATTTTTTTTCTTTTATTTTGTTCTAAGTTTCATTTTTTAATTGGAGGAAAAAATAAATAATTTTCTTTAAACAAAATTATACATAAGACATAAATAATTTTTCATTACAAATTTTTCCAATTTGATCATAGAATCTCTCACATAAAAATGAGTTGAAACTAGGAATGAAACACCTATGCAGTGGAAACACAATCCATATATACGTTGGGATGTGAAACTCGAATTCATTATCTTTAAGTTCCATGAACACATATGGTAGATTTCACATCCATAATTTTAAAGGCTCTATAGGTCACGGGATCTCAATTTCGCCAATTGAGCTAAACCTCATTAGCGGCTCTATTTATTTTATGTTACAGGTTATTTGAGTGACATGATTAAAAAGACAAATGTATTGATTATATTATATTTGCGGCTCCATTTACTTTCTTTTACGAGTCATTTGAATGACATGTTTAAACAATAAAATATATTGATTATATATTATATTTGCTTAGGCTGTTTGATTTGAAAAACTTAATCCATGTAAATAGATAAATAGAGTTATTTAACCATACCGTAATTAGTATTGAGCTCTCAAATCACCTTATTTTGATATATTCTTATACAACTTAATAATACAAAATGAGACTCTTTTTAGCAATTGGTGGTAAAAGCGACCATCTCATCCCCTTATTCCCTTTTTTTGTTTTGTTTTGGGTGTTGTGTCCGCGCGCTTGGTAACAATCTTTACGAATTCAACCAAAATGCCGCAAGTTGTACACTTGGCACTTGATTGTCCTAAGCTCTGACAAAACATTCTACACTCCAATGATGTAGTACTACTAAAATTTTTATGTCCCCGAGCTTTGAATATAACCAATCAACAATAAATCTTGAGTGAATTATATGCATAAATGATCAACATCCATGGCATGCACATTGCTGACTCGAGTACGAAATACTATACGTTCTTGAACAGGAATGTCCTGATCCAGTATCATCAGATCGTCCCTCTCATTCTCTTGCTCCTGCACGGCTTCAAAAGCTATGAAATCCGTCTTCTTAGAGGTGGCTGATAGTAAGTATGTAGTGCTGATTAATGATACTAATAACAATGATGCTGTTTCTTTATTTTCTGCTGCTGTGAAAAGTCTCCTTCCCACCCCCTATACAGAGCATGGCTTTGTCGGAGATGTTGCACTTTTTCAGAATCTTCAGACATGAAGTCGTAGGTTGTACGAGGAGTAGAGTTCCGGGTTCCAATGGTTGCAGGGTCATCTTGTTCCCGGGTTCCAATGGTTGCAGGTTCATCATCGCGTGTGACTACAACGCTTTCCTGTACGGGCCAAGAATTTGGATGCTTTTTTTGTTGATTCTGGCCTTGACTTTGGTAAGGATGATTAGGTTTGTTCCTGAAGATAGGAAATACTACTCTCAGAATATCTGCAGCAGATGCTCTGATCTGTGCAACCAGACTTCCGAAAGATCCTAGAAAGCTTTCTTCTTGGTTTTCCTGCTGGTCTTCTGTCGGAATTAGTGGCGGTCTTATTGATGACTTTAATGGCTTTTGGTGTTGATTGCGCAAAAAACTTGCTTTGATAACTCCCTCATCCTGGGGGAGCAAACAAAAGAATGTTATATTCTTTACACTGGTGAATATCTATAAACAAATTATTGAATTAGAAGCTGCATGAGGATCTGATCACACTTGAGCAAACTTGGTCATGAGACTCCAATAAACTAACGGAGACACTAATCGGGCCACTCTTACTCTTTTCCCCTTTTTCGTTCCGTTTTCATCATTTAGTAACAAAACTGGCCAGAAGAATTTTGGGACTAGCAAGCAATGGTTAAAGGAAGTTTTGGTAAACTGCATGCCATAGTCAAATAAGATTTCTATTGTAATGCAACTGAGAGAAGAATATAGGAAGCAGACTCACATCTTCAGAAGATGCAATTGAACCAACCCTTCTTTGAAGCAAAGCTAGCATATAACCAAAGAACCCAGCTGCTATAAGCCCTGCTGCTCCTGCAGATATTCTGTCTCACTAATTTGCGCTCTCAAAAGAGTAAAGACAACAGAATGATCGAGCATATTTACCTAAGGGAAAACCACTTCCATACTGATAAGCGCAATCATCATAATGGAGTTGTATCTCACGAATTGCCTTGTTTCCACGGTCAATAACAAGGAGGGAGCAACTGCTCCCAATATAGACCACATCAAAATCACTAGAGAATTTTGCATCTTCAATTGGTCCATCCACATGCTGACCTCCACGACCACGTTTGCCTCCAGCAATGGTTGAGACCCCTAAAAAAAGAAAGTAAGGCCACAACCTAAATCCAAAAACATTATTCAATCATGTTTGGGGACTGAATTATAAAAAATGCCAAGACAGAAAAGAGATGCAACAAGAACACTTAACTACCTGTCTTTTTGGGCTCAACGGTGAATCTAGAATACTCACCTGTATCATTTATCTTTCTGATCACCATATTATCAGTGTCGGCGATGTAAATATTTCCTCTATCATCCACTGTAAGCCCTTTCGGATGATTCATTCTTGCTTCTCTCAATCTCCCATCCACATGTCCGGAGTATCCATCTGCAGACCCTGAAACCAACTTGGCCCTGCTATCTTCATTTTCCAGAAATCAGCAAAATCAACCCACTTGAATAAACATAAAAGGAAAAAGTGGAGAGAAAGACATAACTAGAAACAAGCCCCACATCCAAAATTGGAATTGCGAAACAGGTGACCGTTTAAGTCACATTCCTAGCACTTGGTAATTGGCACTAAATCTATGCGCTTGAACAATTAACCACCAAAAGACACTTTTTCCAAGTTGCTATCTTCCCCTCTGTTAACCCCCATTATCACCAATTCTAACCCTCTCCTCCGCCAGCTTGATACCTTTACAACGGAGTTGCTGAAACTTAAATTTCAGAGGAAGCAACACTGTCAAGCATTTGGCTCCTTAAAACAAATAAAGCATTCTCAACTGATAAGAATCCAAATCCAGAAGCATTTGAAAATCAACAGTTTCCTAAAATAACTAACATCACAAAGTACCAAATTCATCTCATCAATGCAAACAGTTTTCAGCAGATGCAGCAAAAAGTTACACCATATAGATTTGGGATGCCCGATACGCCAACTCACTATCAACATCAGCCATTCAGCCTATACTTTTGGACAAACACATCAAGTTCCCACTCAATGCCCAACAACTGTAAAATCACTGTAAGTAGAAACAAACAGTTTCGGATAAAAACTACATGATCAATGAAGCACAAACCCACATAAAAGCAGTAGGAGCCGCAATAAAAATAGAATCCCACTGCAGAAACTTACGCAGAGACAAAGAGGATGATATCTTGTAGATATTACTATTCGCAGAATCCAAAATCAGAAGGTTCCCATCAGGCAAAACTTCAACAGAGTAAGGGTCAATCCCAAGCTTGCTGCCATCAAACACAGTCTCCACATTATACCCGCTCTCGAACTTCATCATTGGACGCCCTGATATTGCTGCCAAGCCAACAACAAAGAGAATAAAAAACCAGATGAACATTCCAAGAAACCTTCCCTCTAATCAGGAACATCAATCTTTACCGGTCCTGGTGGTGGCCTTGAGTGATGAAACCCGTATCATCAGTTTGGAATATGCATCAGAGAAAAGCCCGTTTACGAATCCTGCCCAATAAAACGAGGGAAAAAAATGATTCCAATGAATGACAGAAGCTCCACAACCAAGAGATAAATACATAAACGTGCGTGCATTAACTTACTGGCAGGTGAGGAAGGAGCTGAAACGGAATACACACCACCAATAAAGAGTAGAAGGATGAAGAGCAAGACAGAGACGCTTTCCCCCATTTTAAATGCCATTTCCAGATTTTGTGCAGGGGGGCTGAAATGTTCTGAGTGAAGGTCCTCACTGCGTGCAACTGTTGTGGGTTCCGAGTTTCTTGGGATGAGCGAAAGAATAAAAATAAGGTGCATAAGTGTAAAAGGGTTATGGGTTTTGGGCGTGGGGTGAGCAGAATGTAAAGGTATCATACCATGTTGTACTCATCATATTCAAACTCGTCAAAATTTCGCTGCATTTAACATCTTTGCATTACAATTCGTGACTAGGACACTTGATTTTCGGCACCGAATAGTGGGTAATCAATTTATTCGTGAATCGGTAACGGAAAATTTGGCAAATATTACAAGATTGGATTTCGTGTACACACACAAACACTACAATGTAGGGTGTGTGGTCTTTAGAAAAGTGTTTATTAAATTTTAGTTATTAAAAAATATTTTTAAAGTATTTGTGATGCCAAGTTTTGCTTCTAAACGATTAAAAAAAGGGTTTTTAAATTAAAAGTTAGAAGTATATTGGGAGATGCTTATAATTACTTTGATCTTTTTGTAAATAAATTCAATTTTATCTTTCACTACTATATCTTTATTATAATCCAAATATTCATAATTAAGTAAGAAATCCTGCTACCCCGACTTGGAACGACCATATTCAATTTTATCATAATTAATATTTGGATGATCAAGGCTTGGAACGGCCGCCTGCTACCCCGACTTAACTGGAAGAAATCCAAATATTCTTGATCATACAGTTAAGCCGAAACAATTTGAACGTGAATTAAGTATGTACCGTCATCTAACCGCAAAACTACTACAACATACATGCATGTTTATATGAGATGTGAGATGATATCGAGATTGCTACATTTATCTATATATACTATTATAAAAAAAAAGGGTTTATAAACTCAAAGTGATAATTTTCATACCACTACACTAAACTTTTTAAATATAAAAAATGTCCTTCAACTTCCCAACCCATGTTAAATCAACCACTCAATTAAGTTCATTTAGAAAATTAATTCCATGCAATTACATGATCTCAAAAAATAATTTACTCCTATTTTATTTAAGTTTATGTTAATTGAAATTGAAAAATATATTACTTATTTTGCATATGTATAATAATCATTATCAATATAATATATATTATAGAAAGAATCAATTTTTTTATTTAATATGTATTGCATATAATATATATTGTAGAAAGAGTAAAATATCTATTGATAATTAATGTATTAAAAAGTTATTAGATAGTTTTTGTATGTGAGGTTATAAGGTAATGGCAAATTTAAGTATAAATGAACAAATTATGAGCTTTAATAAAAAAAAAGTATTATTAATATATTACGTGAGCAAGTACTGGTGCCACCATATCTAGTAGTTATTAACACTAGCTGTTGTAGCACGCCGTCCCTGCGTGCATATAATAAATAATTTTTTATATTTTAAAATATATTATATAAGAGTAAAATATATAAAATTAATATATTTAATTTAAAAAAAGAAAAAATTTAATTTATCAATTAAAATAAAATTAAATAACTTGAATAAATTAGTTATAGAAGATTATATAGAGTAGATAATAAAAAAATTAATTTTGACATTTCAGAAAAATGGTGCGGCGTTGTCACGTAACTTCTATTTGTTAGTGTATAAGGAATTTTTTTTTTATAAGTATTTGATAGAAGAGTGAGAGAGAGATGTGCTGAAATCATGAACCAAACAGGAGAAATATTTACTATACAAAATAAATGGTGCCCGATAAGGCAGCCATCAACATCCGCAAAACTACACCTTTTGCCCAACAGATGCTTTCTACACTAAAGCTAACCAACAGACGGGAATTTCGCAAGACCCCCAAAACTCCCGCATTTTCCAGTTTCCACATCCTATTAAAGTAAAATGATTATGTCAACTTTTTTCCTGGTCAGCTAAAGAGAATTCTCCAAAGCAGAACTTTTATATAACCTTACTTATTTTTTTAGCACACATGATCAAAGGCAACCTGGAAGTCTGCGCTGTCCTGAGGCTTTGGATTCGATGCATTGGCAAGACCTCGAAGAAGTCTCATGACATCAACAGTATCATCAAGATAATACTTGGCCTTGCTTGGCTTTTGCCCAACAGTGCACGCAAATATATCTGGAGATGCAGGAAGGGGTGAATAGGAGACAGCACTTGATATGCTCTCAAACATCTTCATCCGACCTATCGTCTCCAATACACATCACAAAGTCTGGCGCCTTACCATTGCTTGCCATCATTGAGAGCACCTTTTCAGCAACCAACCCCTTGGTCACTCCCTATGTATAATGATGTGTCAGTAAGAATCAGCATGCAAGCATGGCATGTGAGTGTGTGTGAGAAAGAGAGAAAGAGACAGCATACTTGTGGTTTAACTTCTACAATATGTTGTCCCCTTCGCACGACTGCAGGTTCATTTGCAAGAACATTTTCCAGATGATCCAACAGTTCCTTGGCCTGGCAGGAGCCAAAGTCGGGGTCTGCATCCTGATGATGCCACACCAATGCACTCTCTTTAATCTCAATAGAGGATCCGTCAGTAGCTTCTGTATAAAGTTTCATAATAGGTTCCACAATTGCCTTCCAATCAAGATCAGAAGCTAATGATTCCCAGTCAGTGTTTTTGTTTAACCTGTATAAAGTACATGCAGATCTTTAGTTACACACATTTACTCAAAAACAAGGAAATGGTTCTACAAAAAGAAAAAAAAAAAAAATAGAAGCAAACTACTCAGAAAGATTCCATTACCTCATAAAATACCCATGTTCAGCAGCCAGTCCCAATTTTTCACATGGAGCAAGCCAGTCACTTAGTGAACTCCTTCCTCTCCCACTAACAATAAATACTGTGTTATTGGAATCATTACACAGAGCATCAAGCACATTTACCACTTCAGGACTCGGAGAGCTAACAATTGAGGATTGAGGTACAACAGTACCATCATAGTCCAGAAAATTGCCCTTCTGCTTGTCCTTTTGTATGCTGAGACAATGTGATGAACAGATAACTTCCTAAAACTTGGAGAAAGTGAGATAACTCTAAAACCCAGGCCTAAACCAATGCCCCAACAACGCTTATCATAGTGATTCTTACAAGCTCGCTCTAGGTCCTGGATGAAGCTGCGAGCCCAATAAGCCACATCATGAGAACTGACATATCGATAGTGTTTCTCATGCCGCAGTTGCTTTTCTGCATCAGGCATGGTAATCGCCATATTCATGGCCTCAGCAACAGAGTCAATGTCCCAGGGATTCACTCTAATTGCTCCACTCAGAGACGGTGAGCAACCAATGAACTCCGACACGACAAGCATGCTAGTCCTGGCAGAATCTAGTTTCACGCCCAAAGCTTCATCCATGGCAAAAGAGCCTTGCCTGCATACTATATACTTATACGGGACCAAGTTCATACCATCCCTCACTGCATTAACTATGCAACATTCTGCGGCTGCATAATAGGCAGTCTTCTCATAGCGAGGAGCATGACGATCAATCAAGATTACAGGTTCATAATCAGGGGAGCCATAAATCTCATTAATTCTTTTTGCAGTCGTGTATGTTTCCCGTTTTGCTTCCTGGACATCTTTTCCGCAGCTCCTAGCAGGATTAACGATTTGAACCAACACCAACTTTCCTTGAAACTCTGTATGTAGCTGCAAGAGCTGTTCAAAAGCTAGCAACTTCAGACTGATGCCTTTAAATATATCCATGTCGTCAACGCCAAGAATCAACTTCTTGTCCATGAATTGTTCACGTATCTCTTTGACTTTGTTGAACGTAGAAGGCAGATCTAAGACAGATTCCAGTCTACCCATGTGAATACCTACCGGGAGTATTTTTATATACACAGTGCGGCCAAAGTAATCAAGTCCAATATGCCCCCTCTTAGATCCGTAGTCCAGGCCAAGCATTCTACCACAACATGAGAGAAAATGCCGTGCATAGTCAAATGTGTGAAAACCAATTAAATCAGAATTCAGTAGTCCTTTCAGAATTTCATCTCTAACAGGCAGCGTACGGTATATCTCTGATGAAGGAAATGGGCTGTGAAGGAAAAACCCAAGCTTGACTCGATTATAACGCTTCCTTAGAAATGTAGGAAGCACCATCAGATGGTAATCATGAACCCAGATGAAATCATCCTCTGGATTGACTATTTCCATTATTCTATCAGCAAAAGTTTATTTGCACATACATAGGCTTGCCACAGCTGTCTGTCAAAGCGATCACCATGATCGGAACACATAGGCAGCAGGTAATGAAAAAGAGGCCAAAGTTGTTGCTTACAGAAACCATAATAGAACTTTTTCTGGATATCATGAGGAAGAAAAGTGGGAACACATTTGAATTCATCAAGAAGTCTCTGTGCAACTTCTTCCTGCTCATTGGCTTCTATTTCAACTTTGAGGGATCCCATATATAACTTCAGTCTCAGGTGGGAATCCATCCTTCAGTTGTAATAGAAGTGAATCCTCATCCAAACTAAAACGCCATTTACTGGTCCCGTTATCCTTTTTAGCATGCAAAGGCAACATGTTTTGCGACAATGATTTTGCTATCTGAGTCTACGTCACTACTCAAATTACCGTCAGATATAATTCTAGGAAGAGTCATCACCCTCGGAAGACCTCTAGGAGTTTGAGGAACATCCAGTAATTCCCCGGAAGCCAAACCCAAGAAATTTTCACAAGAGTTTGATGACATCGTAGCACTGCTTTCTCAGTAAGTACCTTTTCAGCAGTGGTGTGCACGAAACTGCAGTTCTTCCAGGAAATATTAGAAAACGTTAATTGGACTGCTCCAAATGCTAGATCTTCTCAGGAAAGTATTTAATGAAGAAAAACAATAGAGATCATCATTAGAGCCATATCCATTATTGCGTTCACAACTTGGTCGTATATGACAGGAGATCTTCAATAATAAGACTCACAAGTACTACTCTGGAAAAGAAATTATGATTTTGCTTTAATTTTCAAATGTCGACATACAGTTGACATCACATTCATAAATTACATTGATAGCATTTCCATTTTCAAATTCACATTTTAGGCACACCCAAAAGTCGTTATACGACTCAAGTAATGCCTAGCAACAAGCAAAAACAAAACAGGAATAAAAGAGAAAAGCATTATAGCCGACAATGAAGATCAATAACTACGTAAGCAATGGGTTTAATCTCTGCATAGAATCTTCCTTGCCGCAAAAATCCAACCATCGCCGCAAAGATGTGTGAAGTAGATTCCGACAGAATCCAATACCACCGAGGATCCTGTTGAATGTCATTCTAAAACATTCTTTTTCCATTTACAGTAAGTGATAGAAACATTATCATGCAGTGATCTTGATTTTCTCTTCTTGAAACCTAAACAATAACTCGCTAGAGCCTTCAGCATGCAGACTCATAACTTACCACACAAGAATAAATCACAAATAGTAATACAGATTAATAAGAGGCTAAGCGACCATACCACCAAGCGCCGCCCCCCCCCCCCCCCCAAAAAAAAAAAAAAGGAAAAAGGAGAAATAAATGAATAATAGGCAGTCAAAAAGAAAATGTATAAATAAATATACATGGGCGTCCATCTATTTATTGGCAGTGAGTTTGTAACAAACTCATTTGATTGAATCAATAAACATGATAAATAACATAAGAATGCCACTGGATTTACTAGAAAACGCAGAGTAAATAACAAGTCATCAGCACTAACGTTCTTGAGCTGCTTTAAAAATGAAAAAACATAATAGAGTTACGGCTTTACCTTGAGGAAACCAGTACGCTCAAATTAATCGTCAATCTTTTCTCGTGAAACTAAACCATCAAACTCCTGTAAACAAGCAAAACAGAATGTTAAACCAAAGAAGCTACAAAATTCACCACACCGCTAAAAAGTACACAACAAAACAGAAGAGAAGAATCACTAACAAGCTTCAATTTTCCATTCGAGACGCTCACAAGACATTCTGATTAAAACAAGAAAGCCAAAAATAACAAATTTTCACACCTAATCCTGTATCCATTACTTATATAAAAAGCAAATGATTCTTTCAGAAAAGCGATCACAGAGAGCAGAACCAATCACCGGTGATCGGAAATGCTGTCCACGTCAGCACCGCCAGAGCGTTTCACAGTCTGCTTTCTTCAGAGAATTTTGAGAGAACGAGGGAAGAATGAGAGAGAAAGAGAGAGCACCGAACAGGCGAACAGAGAGAGAGAATGAGAATTTAGAATTTTGTACAGATGGATATAGTTTTTCTAGAGAGAGAAAGTGCGGGACAGAGTGAGAGATTTGAGATTACATGCGTTTAGAGAGAGAGATAATAAATGCAGCGAGACGGATAGAAAGTGTACAAGCGGTGAAGCGCGGAGTACAACTGGTTGAAGAGTTGAAATACTCCCTAAAAAAATAAATAGAAAATGACGTGGAAAACGCACTTGCATAAGCAGAGGATAGAGACGAGGGCACTTTACTATAGTCAGAACTAACCTGGTTCGGATCTCATACGTTCTCGTTCTCCTACAGGAATTTACCCCTCAAATTTCCCCTTTATTACGCCACTGCCATTGCGTGCCCTTTTTTTTGTCATTTTCTCTTTTTCTGGTGTTGGCATTCTTTTTTAACCTTTTTATCTTCAGTCTTTTCCTTGCCATTAATGTGGATTATTTTGATTTTGTAGTATCTTGATTAGATTTGCAATCATAATTTATCATTTCTGGAAAAAAACCACTTTTCATACAAATTTTTTGCTCTTTTTCTTGTCTTCAACACACTTAGTAAGAATTAAAATTAGTTTTTTAGTTTTTTTCTTAAATTGCATGTTTTGTTGACCTACAATATTCTTTTTTTTTTTAACAGAAAAAAACTCTTATCATTAGAGTAAAATTTAATTATTGATGTTACTAGAAGAAATACAAAAGTCAATATATGCTGTATAAAAATACATCAAAAGCACGTTATTTTTTTTTTAAAAAAAACTTGCATACCTCCGTGAGTAGTTATTTATAGTGCTTATTTCTGTTCAATTATTTGAGTGAAAACAGTATAAACCGTGTCTCTTATGAACTTTCAAGATATTTGTTATTTAGTACACTAGGCCCTTCACCAATTATTGCATTTAATTTGATTTCTTTTGTTGAATGAGAAGTAATAATTTTTTGTCATGTCTATTTTTTTTTAGTAAAAACGATGAACTATTATTTTTTCTTTTGAATAAGTCAATTACAATTATCAATATCAAATATCTATTCAACAACTCTTGATAATTATAATAATGTTTAGTCAATACTTACTATTAGAGTAGAACTACACCCACAGCTAAATTGACCTTATGTGAAAGAAAAAAAAATACTATTAAAATTGGATTTATTTATTTATTTTTGTTATCCTGGGAAGGCATTAAAGTTGGATTGAATGAATGTAAAATGCAACTAGTATGGGGTTATTTTGGTAAATTGATGACCAAATTGTCAGATACTAAAAAAGTCTTTAAAAAACGTTATCCTGCATTTCATTTTCACGCCTTGTGCCATGATATAAGTTGTGCCAAAGGACTTCCTTCGAATATTTTAATTGGATAATTTAGGTCAAATTTGGATAAGCAAATCACCTCTTCCAATTTTGTTATTTAATTTCACTAGGAGACACGAGCAATTATTTTCTTTTTCTTTTTTAAAAAATAATAATAAAAGTACAATCCTCTACTTATCTTCTTAAGTAATCATTAAATAAAATAAAATAAACACACCCGATTTTCTGATCCTTGATAAAATATTCCAACAAAAGATTTATTAAATTAACTTTCGTTATAATTAAATAAATATTTTTCTTTAATATGTATGTGAAATTAGTATCATCAAATTCTTTTAAATTTTATGTCAATCACACGATAAGTGTATTATATCTATTATATAATTAATTTAAATTTAATTTGAGTTAGAATTTTACAGACATGAATTAATAAAATAAAAAGGGTAATATTTTCCTTATATATGGGCAGCATGAGTACATTATTGTTATTGCACGTCCTCTTGTCTGGTAAAATTAAGGCATTTTAGGTATTTACATTTATGGCAGTAGTTTTCTTCAATTATTGTGTAACTATATATAATTCCCCTAATTCTTTGTCGTTAGTTCATTAGAATGCCACCATAATGTTATTGCTTATAATTGATCTCATCAAGTACCATCAACATTTTGCCTACCAATAGCTACAACAAACACTTTTTTTTTTTTTTTTTTAAGGTAACAATAATGAATTATTATTAATTAAAAATAAATTTATTACAAGTACTTCATTTCCATTCTGTTGTATAGCAGACAATATTTCACAAACTTAGTGGAGTTTGAACCCATGACCTTTAAGGTCATAGGACCTTAGTTTCGCCAACTGAGCTGTGTCAATACTCATTGACAATTGCAACAACCACTTAATTTTGTTTTGTCCGTATTTCTTTAAAGAACAAATTTCAAATATTTAATCAGTTTAAGATAAATTTTACGATTGTAAATCAAAAAGTATTTTGATGGGTAAGTACGTACGAAAAATTAAATGCGCTTAGCCACTCATACATTTTCCTAATTTCGCACGTTGTAATTACTGTACTTTCATCTATAAAATATCAGTATACAACATTAAATATATGTTATTACTATCCATACCCATTTAATTACCTAGTACATATACATTTAGGCTCGTGGAAATTGTTGTAACAACATAACATAAACATATGCAGCTGGATCCAAGTAATTCCTCCACCACCTCAATCAATATATATATGTGCATGTGCCTTCGACAATTACAAAAGCTTGTTCTGTCGTCCTATGTCGAATTAATGCATAAGTGTGGGGAAACAGAAGGTCCTAACACAAGTACATTCAAAGTAATATGATGTATGAATTTCAAGAAATAATGCTAAATGTGGTCGACTTACTCGTGGTGTGTGATCCATGTGTTTGAGTTTTCTTTTCCATCTTACTTAATTAGTGTTTTTATTAGAATCACTAATGTCGATAAGGTAATAAAATTAATTATTTATTTAAAAAAACGTAATGATATTTATAGAAATTGCGTGTTTTATTCATTTTTAAAAAAAATATATTTAGGGCTTCGATCTTATCAAAGTGTTATTTTCATAACGATTTTCTTTAAAATTTATTCTAATTTTAAATACCTAAATAAAATTAACAGCCGTCTAATACATAACTTCCTACAATAGGACTATTACGAGAAAGTATTTATTAGACAATCATCAATTTCAGAATAGATATCTATATATTTTTTTAAATAATAAAAAAATAATTTTAATTATAATAAATCTTAAAACACAGAAAACACTCGTAATTATCTCTTTCTTAGAAGGGTTCTGCCGACTATGCAATAATTAAAAAGGAGTAACAGAATAGTAAGTGAGGTGGTGGGTCGGCTAAGGAGTAGTATTAATAATTGTGACAGTAAAGGTTGCACTGCAAGTAGCGGATAGTTTTGACTTAATCAATTCTTGGATGGTGGGGTGGAGATGAGCGGAGGGTGCACCGCCGGCGCCGCTACTTGTCGCCCGCCACCGCCAGCTTCCGCTTCCACCTCCACTGTTTCCTAGCTGGCATTTTTTTTCTTTTGTCTTTTTCTTCTCTAGTGAGCTTTGTGTTTTGCAGAGATTTGTTTGAGTATTTCTTGTTTAAGTGAATCGATTATAATTATAATATAAATTTTCATCGTCAATTATCGATGTTAAGTATAAATAACTATTGTTACTATAAATTATTTAACAATTATTATTAAAGTATACTAATACACACGTATCGATGAGATTTGAACTTATAACTATTTTGTTGTGAATTATTGTTTTGTCGACTAGACTAGGCCTCATTAACAAAAAATTATTTAAATATTAAGATTGAGAATATGTGATAAAAACTTTTTCATAATCATGTTAATAAGAATTTTAGCTTATCCATAGTAGTAGCTTTTTTTTAACATTTGATATATTTTGAAATATAAATATAATTGTTGAGATATGTTATACTGTTCTTCTGGATAAAAACTTGGATATTGATTTTGAATGTGATATTCAAAGTGGTGAATAAGGTCCAAAAGTATGAGTTTATTGTTATGAATATATTAATTTTGTGACACAAGGATAAAAAAAATATTATTTTTATTATTATTAGAATATCATCAAATAGCAATAATTAATTAGTTACGCATTATCAAAGAACAAGATAAGATGGGACATATCATGAAATAAGTTGTCCTTTTGAACCCATCAATTTTCGAAATGTTTATTAAATAATATAATGCAGTGTTTTTTTTATTGTATATAGTAAGACGGTTATTAAAATATAAAATACCTTTATATAATTTAAAATTTAATAAAATATTATTTTCGTGCATAACATGAAATTTATAGTGATGTGTTTAGTATTCTACTTGCTTTTCTTATGTCAATAAACAAAAAATTGAATATTAGCAAATTTGAAAAATGTAGTAATGAGGTAGTGAAATTTGATTAGGTTCATATGAAGAGTTTACTATATATATATATTATAGTGAGTCAGCACAAAATGTGATGATGGATGCCAAGATTTTGTATATCTTTGTTGGGATTATAGTAATTTTGGTGGTTATGAACTTATGATTAATGAATTCGAGCATACAAAGGTGCTTGTCCACGTCATTGATCATATTATATGATATAAAAATAATTATATAAATAATAAATTACAATAAAGAAAAAAATGTGAAGAAATGGCATGAGTGTAAATAAATGTAACATGGGGGGCCCATTAGGGAAATACAAGGGGGAATGTGGATAATTATGACTTATGAGGGGGCGACAGACAACGATATGTGACTTGCAATCTCTATTTTCCTCGTCCACCCACCAACTCTCATACATTAGTACGAACTTTCGCCCACGTGTAATCATTTGGTGGGCTGCGAGCGGGACCCATCTGCACGCTCAGACACTGTCATCCAATCGTATATACCCATGTCAACACATAAACCGGGAAAGCATTGGGAGGTGCCACGTGAAAGGCACGTGCTCAGGACTGTGTGAGTGGGGCCTACTTTATCCAAAAAGGCCGTGTATTGCGGCAGAAAGATGGCGTGTGGGCTGATTAGTTTTAATGAAGAGGGTTTGTTTTGGGCTTCGTCCCTATCCACAACACCCCCCCCTGGGGCCCACTGTGCACGTACATTCTAATCCCTTCATATTATTTTATGTTTATGTTTTGTCTGAAAAATAAAACTTACGGAAAGAAACGACTAATATAACAATAATTGTTTTTTTAATGGTGAAGGATGGTGACTGATAAAGTCCCCAACTCCTATGTCGTGAAGAGATTGGCGATTTCTTTGAAAGATTTGGTTGGTTGGAAACTGAAATCGTGCTTTATTATACTTGTACACTAGCAAAATAACAATTAATAATATAATTCGGTGATTAAAAGAGTAATTAACAGTAATTGAGCCGAGTTTGTTGACTTGATAACTGTGAATTTCGTGGCATTTCTACTGCTGCTGCTGCTTTCTCCACATTTTCGAATCAAGTGGTGATTGGTTGTTTGGATTCACATCATCCCTGCTCTTTAAATTGGTGTTTATTTGTCTCACTTAATTATTTACATATAATTATTATTATTTATCATAATTTAATTAAGTATCAACGAACATATTAGATAAATTTATACAGTAAAAATACTAACAAAAAATATCAATTCTCACATATCATTCCCCCCCATTTAAAAAATTAAGATCCATCCTTTATATTGAGAAAAGCAGAGCTCAAATATTGGTTTTCAACCTTGTAACTCCATTGGGCTTTTGTTTTGAACTAATTCCTATGAAGCTTTCCATAACTGCTTCAGTTTGGATGACATGACAGCCCAGGTGGCTTCCCACAAGGTTGGCCTTCAAGCTACTTGATCCTAAAATTTTTAAGTCTCATATCTTCCAGTACCATCAAGTCAACATCTGTAATAATTTCATCTATTTCCTTACAGTTACAAAACAGCTGTACAAAAAACACTTGAAAACATTCTTTACAACCAACATCATTTATATATGGTACACCATTCCCACTTCTAATGTTGAAGCATGAGGCACACTCAAAGCATAAGTGGGAGCCCTACAATTCCTCCTCAAAAAATCATACCCAAAATTTATCACCATTTGCTTTACAAAACTTGATCCTTGCTTTGCTCTCACGTACGAGTGTCCCAATATGTATGCCACGCCGCCTTCTCTAGCTTCCATCAGCTCCTGTAGTTCCTCACGTGCACCTTTGTCGATCATCGGGCTCTCAGGAATCACGAACCGTACCCGTTTTCTCGGCTTAACAGCTGGTGGAGACTGGATTTCTCTTAGCTCCGATGTTCCAGGCATTTCAAGATTTGAGCCGTTCTCCTCACACAACTGAATCCCATCTAGATGAGTAGAGGGTGTCCCAACTACAACCATTTCTTCAACTTGTGTTGCTGAGTGTTCGTCCGCATCTTTTAGACCCGTCTTTCCGGTCCTTATAAACTCTGCTATGCTACAAACAAGGTCGTTCTCAAATTGTAAGTCGTCTTTGTGAGCATCACGGTAACCATACCGCACAATGCATCTGTAGATACGGTAGTCCCTCGGACCAATATGTCCGACAAGGAAACGCTCCTCGTGTCTAACGTGGGGAACTGGGACGGATTTAACGCATAGGAAAACAGAACCTGGTGGAAGGCTGGAAGATTGGTGAGGAAATGGGAGAAGATAGCTGGGATTCCAGATACAAGTTCTGTGTGTATGAGGCCAATGCCACGTACCCGTACAATGCCCAAACTAGGACCGAGCTCGAGGAGCCAGTCAACAGGTACCTTGTTTTGAACGTCAAACTCGTATGTTTTCAGTGTCCCATAGTGCCAGACACACATCACTATCATGAAGACGAATGAAAAGGCAATTGGCACCCAGGCTCCTTCCAGGAATTTGATGAGAGTAGCAGAGAAAAATAGGGCTTCTATTGCACCAAAAAATAAGACGAAGAGTATTGCTAGAAGAACTCTCTGGCGCCAGCATAAAACGATTACAAGAGACATCAAGCAAGTTGTAACCAGCATCACAGTAATAACTGCCAGACCTGAGTAGAGGAAAACAATGTATTTTCTTTAGCTAGGACGATATGAGAGAGGAGCTACGACAATTATGTTGCATTTCTAATCTATTTCTTGATGAGACATAAGAAATTACGGTAAGTCTTGTTTGCTTCTTACCTGAAGCGTTACCCATTCGCCTGGTGTCTCTGAAGCCAATAATGACAGCAAGACATAGGATCATCAAAATCCAATTAATTTCAGGTATGTATATCTGCCCGTGAAATTTTGAAGATGTGTGAATTATTTTGACTCTAGGAAAGCACCCCAGAGCAGAGCACTGCTTTATGATTGAAAAAGTTCCGGTAATAATTGCTTGGCTTCCAACCACTGCAGCAAGGACCGCAATCACCAGAACCGGCCACCTTAATTTCTCTAGTACAAGATCAAACCTTGTGAGCGGAATTAATTCATGAATACGTAACTCTTATACTTTAAATAGCTTATGTTCAAGATTATTACCAGGTACAGAGACGTAAAATCCAACCCGGTAATCATTTTGAATATTGTGATGCCGAGAAAGATATGCAGCTTGCCCCATATATGCAAGGATCAGTGATGGATAGATAAAAAATGTGAAAGCTATCTACATATCCAAAGTGGACGTATGTCAGACAAAACGACGCCTTTAACAGCATCAAAACATGATTCATTGAAGTCTCACATGCAAAATTCAACTCCAGCATTAAATAACACATTGCTTGCGATGATCAAATTCAGATGAGAAAGAAAGCCAATTAATCAGGTAACGGAAAGGAAGTTACTAAACCTTAATCGACGACTGGGAAAAGTGCCCAAGATCTGCAAACATTGCTTCCGAACCTGGAAGAATTAAACCACATGTTAGAAAGTCTTGCAAGGAAAAAAAGAAAAGACATCTATTGTATGTAAAGGTAGATATACCGACTTGTTCCGCATTTCAAGTGCTTCTACTTGCCTGTTATGCAGAGTAGAATTCCTCCCAAGGACATCCAACCTTCTACTTGAGTTTTCTTTAAGAATCTGTAAATGTAGTATGGTGATAGAGCTCGATACACGTGAGGATTCCAGTGGAAAATATTATACAGACCAATGGCACTGATGCACAAGAGCCATATTATGACCACAGGAGCGAACAAGAATCCAACCCTGTGGGTGCCATAATGTTGAAGGGCAAACAAGGCTATTAGTACGATACAAGCAACTGGAACTTCTACATCTGCAAGATTATTACATTTCAGGGAAACCATGAACGTGTTAACCAGTATTTTCATAATTTCGGAATAAAACATATCAAAGAAACATAAAGAAAATTTGACAAGAGCATAAAATTTAAGCATATGAACAGTCCAAACAGCAAGTTTAATAGTGAAATCAGCATGGTTACCATCCAACTATCGATGGAGAATTGAAACGTAATTGATTTATTTACTATTGAATCCTCTACGATTTATTCAATCTATAACAAAATCAATTTCTAACCTGATGATTGAATTATTCAGCCATGATAAAAGCCTATTACTCAAGTAAATTTATCCATTCATGACAAGTCAAAAACTATGGACAGGAACGATTAAGACAGAAAACTGAGAATCTTACACTTGTGATGCTCTTTCTCCATGGCAAGTTCGACACCAGAAACCGCGGAAAATACTGCAGCAAAAAGCCGCCAAAATTAACAAACTCCCAAATAGTTTAAGTTTGACAAAAGAGTAGAATTAACAGAGCCGTATATACCAGAAATTGCTGGAGTCAATATACCATCTCCAATCACCATACAAGCACCAAGAAGAGCTAACACAAGCAAAGATTTCTGCAACACTCTGTATCTTTCAAGAGAAGATTTTAGCCTTGCTCCAAAAGTTGATGGTTCAGGACTAGTGATATCCTTCTTGTAAGCAGACAAATCCTCATCAGCCAACTGACAACTAGGCAATGAATTTACTTTGGCATGTCTGCATAAGAGTGAATACAATGCAAATGTGCCTCCTTCGCCATTGTCATCAGCTCTCAGCACAAATAAAGACATACTTCAAAAGAGGAACAAGAGTTAATGTCCAGAAGACAAGGGACAGAACTCCATAGATTTCGTCGTTGGACTCAGAATGTGCAATATCTTCATCAAAAGTATTCTTGTACACATACAATGGTGATATACCCAAGTCCCCATATACAACTCCCAAACTCTGATAAGCCAATGTTAATGTTGTTCTCCAAGACTCTTTCTGCAAGCCGCCAACAGAATACTCCAATCAGAAAGTTTAAAAAAAAAAAAAAATGTTAAAATCATCCGAAGGTTACAACTTCAAAAACTCACCTTTACTATTCTGATGAGACCCACTTTCAAGATCCATGGAAGATGCACTCAGAAATTCAAGAAAATCATTTCCACTGCAAATCAAGAATTCTAACAACGACCCATTTGTCAAACACCCGCCCCCAGTAAAGAACTTTGTAGACTACACGAACTGACACGCACCAAATTATATATACCAAGAAAATGGATTATTTATTTGGGGTAGTACCTAAATGTGTCGGAAGCAGCCGTTGAACAACATCCCAGAAAGAAAGAAAATAAAGAAAAAAAGCCACAGAGAAGTAGTTTAGTGTAGTAATAATAATATAAATATATGAAGTGAAAAAGAACGGTTGACACTTGGAATAAGAGCATATAGACTTGCGAATATTTTGTTTATGATTGTGAAAGAGTGTATCTAAGATGTAGTTTTTTCCTTGAAGGAAAGTGATAGATCGTTCAATGTGAATCAGAGGTGGGTTTGTCTATGTTTCTTGCTGAATGGGTTTTTGTTTGTTGGAGACTCGGAGTGGAGTTGGTCTATAATCTATTTCTTCTTCTTCTTGGGGTGAACTCACGTATTACGTTGGCAAGTACTAGTCTCCTAGGTGCGTGTGTGAGAGAGAGAGACAAGGAGAAAGAGAGAAAGAGAGAAAGAGAGAGACGTGTAAGCGTGTGTTGTGGAAGTGGAATCAAGCAGATAATAGAGAGATTAAGATGTAGATCTTTGCTATGGATTATAAAAAAAAAGTACCTTGAAAATCACGAACTCGAGTTTAATATTCAACCCTCTACTTCTAGGTGGTTGACCCTTGGGTATACTGAGAGTGACCCTCAATTTTACTTGTAATATCTTCGAGATTTTTTTATAAAAAAATTAGAATAAACTTTTGTTAATATTTATCATAATTACAAATAATTTTATTATTTAAAAAATTATAAATACTTATTTAAAATTATCGACCACTTAACAAATATCATTCTATAATAGATTGTCACGATTGAGTATAGGAGCATATCGTAATTTTTCAAATAACATGGAGTATTGAATTATGACAAATTTCAAAAATTTCATTGTAATTTAGCATTTTTTTTTCCTAATAAAATATAGTTTTGATATGCTTCTTGAGTGAATCAATGTAATTTAACAATTAAAGAAAATACAATATGATAAAAAAAATAGCTTTTTCTTTTTTAAAAAAAAGAAGTAATTCTTGAATAAAGCATGGAAAATAGTAACAGAATCAAAATTATATCACAACACCAGTTTAATACACGCATCTAACACACAAAGCAAAAGAAATACTTAAAATTAGATGAGATATTTTGATGAATTTCCACTTTCCCATGGTTGTTTTAACCCCTTTAATAAGATAAAACCAAGATTTGGACAAGCAAATGAAATGTAACATCATAGTTAATGCAGCCTAACCAACCAGGCTGAGGCTACCATATAAAAAGCTGGGTGACCACCCTACTTAGGTCCAATTTTGATTTTTAGGCCCTCAAAGAAAATATGAAATTATATTTTTTCAAAGAAAAAATTAAATTTGTACTTACACCCTCTCTAAAAATTCTCTACTTACGCCTGATCTTTTTTCCATTAGGGTTTAGATAAAAAATGTCGACATCAATACAAAAAGTTAAATAAATTTTTAATTTTGCACCTAATCTAATATATTTTCATTATAAGTAAAATTATCATATAGAGATGTTAAATAATCGGTGAAATATGAAGCTTATGTAAATTTTTTTTTGTTAAAATCAATGTTTTTTTCTTTCAAATCCTAACAAAAAGTTTAAACGGTGAATTTTTTTAGAAGGTGCAAGTGTAATTTTAAAATTTCTTTAAAAAAATATAATTTCATATTTTTAAAAGATGTATAAATGTAATTAGCCCTAAAATAATTGTTAGAACTTAGAAGTCGTCTGCACATTTACTGTTGTTAAAGCAGATAATTTCTACTCTACATAGTCTCAAGTTCCTCAAATAGATTCTCATTTTTTAGAAAAAAAGGTAAATTATATTTTATCATTCGAATTATATTTGTTTTTATATTTTGCCATCTAAATTTTTTTTTTGTCAACTTACTATATCAAATTTGCGAAATGTACACTTTGTTATTTTATCACATACACTACACGTGATATTTTAAGAGTAATGTATGTGTAAAATATCACATGTGCATAGTATGTGCCAACTAAAAGATGGGTCAAAAAATATATAACGAATATAAAATTTCTAATTGACCAAAAAAAAAAAAAAAAAATAAGTATAATTCGAATTACGAAATATAATTTACCCTAAAAAAAAAAATTCCACAATTAGATATTCTTTTCCATCCAACAAATATCACATAAAATCTTGGATTACTGAACACAAGACTTATGGCTGCGATTGCGAATGCTCTCGTTGAATTTATTCCACTGGATCAGATTATACATACATCACATCAACTATTATTATATTTTTATTTTACGTCCAATTACACACAAAATAATAATCTCATCTCATCCCAATTACTCATTTTTTCATACCGATCTATTCCTAATTTCCAACAGCTGTCAACAAGTAATATTCAATTTTGTTTATGAATGGTTCATAGATGTTGGATGCATCAATCCCCAAGCTTTTACTATATTATTTATTTTTGGATAGTAATTTATTACAATATTAATTAATAACGAACTAGTCATACATTCGTACATGGTTAAAGTTGTGGACAACATTAATTGTAGTTGGATAAAGGAGAAATCGAAGAATGGGGTCCTCCCCTATCCCCCACCCCAACAACAATAACAACTACACAATTATTAAAAACAAACAAATCAATGTTGAAAATGTAACTTAATTTATTCTTCTGAGATGAGGGCTTAACCTACAAATATCTCTAGAACAAAATATCTCAAATGTGTTGGTTTGTCTGGTGATTATTTGCAACATTATTATAAGCTAAAGCTACAAAGGTTTCATGTATTTCCTTAAAGATGGGAAAAAATCAAAAAAAGATTTAATATTAATCGAAAGTTATAAGTTAGTGCTTCTTGTTCTTTTCTTTTTCTTCTTCAAACCATCGTTTAAGTACTGTTCTCCCCACTTTCCTGATGATATATAAATAATTAAATGCAACCACCAATCTCAAATAACCAAAATTTCCAACATTAATTATTTCTTATAGGTAGACAATCAAAGTTTAATGGTTTGTATTAAAGAGACAGTTAAATTTTGATTGTAGTCAAAGTTGTACTACCAAATATGAATCACTGTATTAAAAAATATAATTATTTTCTACATTATAAATCACTACAAATTAAAAATCACCACGGTTAGATAATAACATCGAAGTGAAACCTTAAATTTCAACCGCAATTAATTAACATTATTTGTGGTCAATATTTGTCACGATTTTTAACTGCAGTAAACATAGTCAAAGCTATATATTCTTGGAGTGAGTCTTGATTAACAATATTTTATACTCAAATAGAATATGCAATGAATAAAAGAGAAAAATATTGAAAGGAAAAAAAGGATAGTGGGATTCCACAAGACTTAATAGCTTTACATGCAGCCTTAAGTTTTTACTCTATTGAAATTGCTTTACGACAAGCTTTTGTTGGTACATGAGAAAGAACTATGCGACTGGATTGGTCTTTGAGTAGACCGTCATTTCTCCACTATCATTTTGTGAGTTATAAACACACAAAACTTGTCTACTTCTTGACAAATCACAGCTCCCCACAGTACTGCAGGAAAGACTAGAAAAAGCTTCTCAAATGCTTGTATATGTGGCATGTTCCAAAACTATACTCATTTAACAAAATTTCCTTCCAACCTAAAATTATTATCCGAAGATTTCAAAGTGGATTTCATCCCAACTCAATCTGGATGAGCTATAAACCTGAAATCTCGACTGAAATGTGAATCATTATCTGACCTATGTTGAGATCACGTGTTTTCTTTATGTGATTGATTATTCTATATAAATAATATTCAAGTCACGTTGAATTATATTCATATTGTTCTATTCTCCGTAAATTTAATTATAATAATTTAGTTTATATTTATATGTAAATACAATATATTTTTCTTGGATGCATTCCAAATTATTAGAAAAAAATTAGTTTTAAATGTTTGACATATATTATTATATGTTTCTTTTAATAAAAAAAATATAGACTTCTATTAGGTAGAATTGCTCGATTAATTGTCATTATTGAGTTAACAAGAATATAATTGAGTTGACAAAAAAGCGATTCGATTACAAAACCCATTCATATAAACCACAACCAAAACTTAATTAGTAAAACATCAAATTCTACTAACATCCTACTTTTTTTTAATTCTAATTTATAAAATTTAGTCCACGACATTATTCAAATTCAAAAAACTGATTCAATACATTGATACTTTTAAATAGATAAATATGTTCAAAAGAAAAAAAGAATAAGAAATTATTATAAAAGTAGATTACATACTCATATTTATGTGTTAAAACCTATAATTTTTTAGTTGTAAAGTCACAACCTTATCAATTAAACAACCTCTCGTTAGCGGCAACTCTCCCACTTTAGGGCCGGCCCCATATTATCCATATCATTAGTTTCAATTATTTTCTTTAAACATCTACAATTCGTAATTAAGAAAGTGGCCCAATGGAGAGGAAGAGTTGGTGGATATCAAAATAATTGACAATCATTGTTAAGAACATACTCGCCAAACCCTATATATATATATATATATATATATTTATATATATATATATTTATTTATTTATTATAACAATATACTAACATAGCATATTGCTTGGTATCTTTAATGATCTTCATTTTCTACAATAATAATTATTGTATTGGGATTCGAATCATAGTTATTTAATTTTTATTAAGATTACCAATTATTAGTAAAGACAATTGATGAAATTGTCTGTATAGGAATTAAAGGGCAATTGTTTTGAATGTTCACTTTACTTTTTGAATAGCACCTAACCTTCTTCCCACTGGCCAATTTTAAATCCCACAACATCATCATCGTCATGGTGGGTACTAAATATTTGTAGCTAGCCATATTTATTTCATGACCTAATTCTTTGGTGCTGACTACTCTGTCCCCAATTCAGACAGTGATTGTGCAATGATGCAAGAAATGGACACCACCCAAATGTACAATAACTTTTCTGCAATAATTTGATACAATCTCATCACACGTGGTGAACTATCTTTGACCCATCCGAAAAAAGGTGGTCCAACTTTCATGATTCGGACTATTCGTTTGTGTCCCAGTTATTGGCAAAATTCAAGAAAAGGGCTTGGCTTCATCCAGTTACATGCACGAAAAAGATGTTCTTTCTTAATAATAAAATATGAATTGTAATATTATTTGCAGTAGGTGACAACAGTGAAAATATAATATACGAAGAATAAAAGATGGAAGAAGGTGGTCTATCAACGTAGGGGAATCGGTGCAGCGGATTTCTGTCATTGTGTTCTTCTTGACAGCACCAATTTTGGGTGAGAGTTGGAAAATAACTGAACTTGTGATCAAGAGGGAATCGGCTCTGGAAGTGACCTGTTACTTTCATTTGAGGCGATGGTGCCCATTTTTGGATTCTTATTCAGTCGAAAATACGACATTGCGTTGGTGGGCTGTCTTAATGATTAATGTTTTTAGCATTACTCAGCTGCAGTTAGGGAAACGTTAACATCTGAAACAGACCAGACGCCATTTGGACTTATTGTCTTCCGTATTCTTCATTTCATTGAAAGAAATATGTCATTTCTCATATATTTATTTTATCATTGTCTGAAATTCAAGTCGCAATTGGAGTGGTGATTGAGAACTTTGCCCTGATATACATCTTGTAATAATAAATCCTAAATCTGCGACGCCTCCTCGCTGCACACTCTATCAATCAGATTTTGATTCGATCACCTTTCTTGCAAAGGAGGGTAAGCTGAAAGCTGCAGAATGCATCTGTGGTACAGAAGCAAAGAGCAAAAATTATCAGAGACAAATAAACGGAAAGAATACTGAAAGAGTGGCAGGGGAAGACCATAATGTCTAATGCAGTACCTCGGAGTTGTAAAACTTTAATGGTCCCTTTGTTTTGATATGACTGTCATCAGCATCTATTGGGTTAATCGGGTGCTTGAAATCAACGGGAGGACCCTCAGTCGTACAAAGCATGAATCCAATAACACCACTGGAAGTAGAAACGACCAACAATGTCAATTGTCAAATTAATGGTACAGAGAACGCCCGTTTTCAGGTTTAGTATTTGAAAGAGTTGGAACTCATTTGGCTAAGGTTGTTGAAGCCCGGAAGCAAAAGAAAATGAAAATATGAAGCCCAGGAACGGAAAAGCATAGTTGTATGAGAAAAAGATAAAGAAGAGAGAAAATGCCTTGGGTATGTGGGAACTGAGGTCCAAGCATAATTGACGGCGCCTTTGAAAATTTGGCGACAGTTTTCAACAATATCTTCAATAATGTGCATGTGAAGCCATATGCTTTCAGCCTGAGTACATACAACCCCTCCTGGACGAAGAGCCTTCGCCACGGACTGGAAGAAAGGCTTTTCAAACAATTCCTGCGCTGGACCTGAGATTAAAAATTTGAACATTAAAATTGAACTATTTCGAGTGGTCAAGGAGGCTGTTGTGTTAAAAGATAACACTACCAATTGGGTCCGAAGAATCCACAATAACTGCATCATAAGTTCCTTCTGGTACAGCCTTGAGAAATGCAACTCCTGGAAAGATTAAAGGAAGTGTAGTGCGTTGAAAAATTTAGGTCAAAGAGAAGGAAAACAAAGAAACAAACTGACGGATGAACAAACGGTTAACAGTATGGTAGTTGACTGTACCATCTCCAATGTGCAGTGTCACACGGGGATCGTCGAATCCCACAGCTACACGGGGGAAAAATTGCTTAGAGACCTGGAAGGGAGGAGTACCTTAGTTAACTTACATTACATTTAGAACTATGGTCCAAATTCTAAACTTAGAGCAGGAGAATCCACACAAAGAACAGGTCAGTGCAGACCACAAACTTTTTGTAATGAAAAAGGCACTAATCCAATATATAGATACATTATAATAGAGACGAAAGAAGAAAACAGAGAAACAGAGGGCACAGATATAAATAAATGAAGAGGTGAGAAAACCAGAATCACTCACATCAACTACCATTTTGTCAATCTCACATATATCTATTTCTCAACAGATGAATGGCGAGACACTTCACGCAAGACACCCCCATCTCCTCCTCCAATTACCAGAACCTGAAAGAGAAGCTCTTTTTAAAGCTTGAATCAAGATTCAATTAATAAGACACTAGAAATGCTTTTGAACATCTGTAAGCAACTTGAAAGGGGCCATGAAGATTGATAACATACTGCATCTGATCAAGATGCTTGGGGATTTCTTGCTTGACATCAATAAAACAATTGTGACCTTTTTCCAACACATGGTAAGACATGTAATGCATCCCCAAGCATCATTTACAATTTTAAAATCCAGCACTCTGTTTTTCCACATGTACCCCGACAACATTATAAAACAAGAGAGATTGCTCTGGAAGTTCTGAAAATTGCCCACATACGAGATACGTTACCAATTTTTAGCTTGCATTGGCTATTACAGAATATATCATCAGTATTGCTTAGTTTAAGAAATATCAATATCACTGAACAGGAAACGATATCCTTCTAGTTTATCTTGCTTTCGAATTATCCTACAATTTTTACTTGGTGTTTATCCTGAGCTGGGATCAGGGGGGTTTCAGTCCAGCAATAATGTTATATTATAGAGATCCCCTGATTACAAATACCTTTTTTGGGTTTGGAATTGAGCACAATGGGAGATGAGTGATCATTTCTTGATAAGCACATTCGTCCCTCTCTGTGAGTTGAATTACACCATCCAAGACAAGAACCTTCCCATAAGTTGATGACTGCAGTAACATTTGACCGGAAAACATGAACTTGGTAACAAAAGACAGATATTACAGACAAACTAATGCTAACTCTTCAGAGCATCAAGTACCTGAAAAACTATGACATTCTGGTATTCGGACTTTCCCTGGAATAATATTTTTTCTACCTTCAACGAGTGTGCTTCTCCTGCATGTTTCGCAGAGGCAACTAAGTCAAACATTATTATTGGAAAGCACGGTATCACTCAGCAGAGTTAAGGAAAAGAAAGCATAAATCCCGTTTTTTGGCACAACAAAAATTGTTCATTTTCACTTTGAATTTTTCTTTTGTCTTATCCGGCGCTTATGGGTTACTTCTCATTGTGCTTTTTGATGCAGGCAAGAAATTCATTTCGTACTTTCAGTAAAAATTGATTGCTTCGCTCAGTAAATGGTGAAGATAGACCCTAATAAGAGTATGCTCCGATTCTACAGGGCATGAATACTAGGAAAAGGGACAGTAGAATGCAGAATTAATGGAAAATATATCTCTACTAAATATTCGTACAGGCACAACTCGCAAGGAGGGAAACAAATTATTGATGGATGATTACTAGTCAACAAGGATGCAACAACTACTACAAATTTAGTGCTACGCACATATATTGCAATCTTCTGGATGTGGAAAACAGCCAACCAAAACCGAAGAAGTACACAGAAATATCATCTAATATCACATACCAAAAACATCCAGACTACACGGATTTGTATATTCATTATGAGTTAAAAAACAAATCTTAAACAGAAAGGAGCAGCCCTTAACTTCTTTTGCATTCATGACTATACATTAGCTTAAACTACCCAATAGAGAGCTCCGCATTGGTCGAACAGTACTAAGGCACCAAAAGGAATTAAACTATGGATCTTCAGGACACAGTAAAAACTCCATTTCACATATTACAAATCCGTTTCCATCAACAAGCATATACATCAAAAGTCGTGTTCTTAACAAAAATCTTTCTTGACACCCAATCCCAACTTAAAAGGCTAAAAAGACGGAAACAAGAGCCATCATAATCCAACTCCAAATTTCTAAACTCATCCAACGAACAATATTGACATATACACATTTCCTCAGTTCTGTATGCACAGCAAAAAGAGAAAACAAATTACCTGGCCACATTGGGCTAATCTCCGAAAACCACCCTGGAATAACAGAGGAAAAGCACTCCGGCAGCTTCACCGCCGACGCTTCGGAATTCATACCTTCCATCCGCCCCCGTTTGCCTACTTCACCAGCACTTCAAATCAATACCGTCTTCAGCGATCTTCCCCGCCACTACTTAAATAGATAACTATATGCGTATCTCAAGATCAAAAGAGAGTGTAGTAGGCAACTCTTTCACACAGTGAGTGCGTGAGAATTGATTAGAGAGAATCTGCTTAGGAGAGACGCACATTGCTGTCTTTCCGCTTTTGGAGTGCCTAACCTAAGATCATACTGTCATTATGAACATAATTACTTACAAACAAACATCCATTTCCTAAGTTCGATTTTTTTAAAATAATAAAAAAAAATACTATTATGCAATAGAAGATCCAATTTAATTTTGGAAATATCTAATCAAAATCACATTTGTTACAAGATATTGTTTTAAGGAACTATTTCGTTGTGTAATAATTTCTTGAAATACCCATTTTCCAATCTTGGTTTTTGAGATGGCAAACTAAAATCATGAGTTATTATTATGAAGATACTATTTCACTTTTGTAATAATTATTTATAGATTTTTATTTGAAATCCACCCTAATCAAATGGCACGTCGTCGTAATTAATGAGACAATCATTCATAATTGATGGATTTAATCACAACGTATTATTAAAATGGTTCGATCAAACGTAATATATAAATGATTTTTAAGAAATTCTGCAATCTTAAATCCTAAACAATTATAATCATTTATTTATGGTGCATTTGACGTATATTTTGTCACACGAACAGTAATGATTTTGAGAAGTGTTAATCATGTTGCAATAGACTTCACTTGGAGTGGGAATAGTGATTGGATTTCATTAGTGATTAATAATTATTAACAACGTACTACGATTCATTTGAAAGTAAAGATATAATTATAGTCCTCATGAAATAAAAGTGTATAAATTGTGATGTTTGAAATTAATGATGTGGGTGGAATTCAAACTCATGTGACTTCTTGATAGTGGTAAATTAATTTCGTCAATTAAATTAGTCATTGTTGGTCTATCAATTTCTGATTTGAAAAGAAAATTAGTTTAAAGACAAAAATATAGTCAAAGAAACGAAAGTGAAATCAGGAATCCTTAGTCATCAATGATTCGACGGTGGGGAGAGGTTCATGGGTCAAGTTATCATCAACTGAACTCTTTTGTTTCCAAGAATCATATTCCGCCTCAATTATTGTTCTTTCTTTCTTTATTATAAAGTGATGCTTCTTCATTTGCAGCATCGAAAGGTTCCAAATTGAGGTATTTCTTGGTAATAAGAAATGTGCAAATTTTCACTATTAAACTTCATATCTGTCGTGCTAAATTACGTGATTCATTAACTCTTGAGATATCATTTCTTTTAACTAAACTAATTATTAACTTTAAATCAAAGAATATGCTAAAAATTGTACAGTTTTGGAGTACATTCGGAGTAGGATTTAACTAGTAGTGAGCAGAAGATTACAGGTAAAGAAAACATGTTCAACAGCACCATCTGCTCATACATCACCAAGAAATTCTTCCATACTTCAGCTACAAAATGGAGAATTTCTTCAACTGGCCTCACAACATCACCTTAACTGATTTTATTACACAAGTTTCTTGCACAGAATCAGGTCTGACAAATCATGAATGAATGACACACACACACACAGACAGAAGGGACATCCATAATATAGAGTGAATGACCAACACTCAACAACACTGAATCAACCACTGAAATCACTAAAAAGTTACATCGGTTGCATATGAGAGAAAGAGAGGTTACAAATTTTCAGAGTCGATAACAGTGGCATAATGACACAAAAATACTCCTGATTTGGATCAAAAAACATCAAGCCATATCAATTTCCTAAGTTACAAGATACACTCCGTTTATGTGATGTTTAATGTCTATTTCCTTTCCATCAGATGAATGAATGACCACCACGCCAAGGGTACGGACACTGGAAAAAGAAGTCCAGACCCATATATGCATCTGCTGTAAAGGGAAATCCATTAAGATCACCATCCCAATTGATAGACCAAAGAGAATACATGACATGAGCAAGTTGAGATACAAAGGTCTCATATGTGAATGAATCTAACTTTCTTTCCTTTTCTTTTCCAAATAAGCAAAATTCCGTTGGAAGTCCAGAACTGCTCGGACCAAACGCCAAAAGCCAATGTCCGGCCAAAGCACCCTGGGGGAGTACAGAAGGGAAGATGAACTTTGCCACAAAAGGAAATTGCTTAAGCGAGTCTCACCAGAAGTGCGGATTATAATATCAGGATCGGGTGCAACCGCCATATACATATGTTTCTCAACATCTGCTGTATCAATAAGAGGGCCGTTTCTATCTGTTGCATTCCCTCCTAGCCCAGTCAAACCATATCCGGCGCCACTTTTGTTAAGAGCTCTAAATTCATCCCGTTTTTCTTTGCATGCTTCTTCAACAGCATGCACAATCTCATCAGTCGAGGTGTAGGCAATACATATCGAAAGCACAGCCTTTGAATTACATGCAGTGGCATTCATAGCCTTTTCAGCCGCCAACTTCACGGGTTCACTCAGAAGTTTAAGGTTTCCACAAAAGTGTACTCTCACTCCATAACGGTTGACTATACTCTCTTTCTCAATTAACCCTTCAATTTTTTCCTGTATCAACTGCATAGTGGATTGAACTTCTTCCGGTCGTCGTTTAAAATTGTCGATGCTAAAAGCATAAATGGTAACGTACTTCACACCCAACTCGTAACAGTATTTTAAAATATTCATCAGAGCTCGAAATCCAAACCTATGGCCAGCTCCTTCTTCTAAATTTTGCTTCTTAGCATATCTTCGATTTCCATCCATGATAAATGCAATGTGTTTTGGAACAGGACCAACTGAAAGAACCAAACATATGCATCTGCGAAGAGAGCTGCCCAAACCTTCAATTAACTGAGTTGCTCGATTGCTGCTCTGTTTCTCCATAAACACTTCAAATACAAGTGCAGGAATGCTGAAGTCAAATTAACCTGATAACAACATAAAAAAACTTCAATCTTTCCTGCCTTATCTGGGAAAGCAAACTAGATGAACTATATAGTAGAAAGAGTGGGGAGGAGACCAGAGGTGAGACAAGCCCTTTGTATAAGAAAATCGAGTAGATCTATTCATGAAAACCTGTCAATTTTATCACATAAGTATACACCTTGACTAGGACTAATTGCCTCTCGGTGCATATTGCTTTAAGCTATCAAACAGCAGAATACCAATATCACGCACAAAAGAGAGTGAAAGAATGTGGCAGAGAAATTCATGGTTTCCCTAAACTGCCTATAAGTAAATTAGCCAGTGTTTCTACATGGCAATGCTAATGAAATGAACAACTTTCAGATCACTAGTTCAACTTACTGATTTGTGATCCTCTTCAGAGCATCATTATTACTTCCCCGAGATCACAGGATAGCAACAAAAACCATATAGAAAACCATGATCCTCTATCTTGGCTTCCTGAAAGAAAATTGTTAACATATACTGAAAACTCAGACTTCTTAATGGAAATATTTTACAAGTTAAGCCTTCTACATCGGTTAGTGTAGGAAATAAACAAGGGATGCAATGAAGCATGACTTATACATCTCTGGTGCTTCAAATAATTAAACAGAACAACTGGAAAGTCTGCCTTACAGAAGGGCCTAGGATTTGGATCAGTTAGTTCAACTTAAATGCTAGAGAAGCAAAGTAAAAAACTATACCAACACAATAACCTCTTACCTAACCTCTAACCTAACTACAACAGAAATTTGGAAAATATAGCCTATCTATGAGAAGAAACAATTAACAATCCAAGAGGCGACTCATAATAAAAACATATATAGTTTTTCGTTGACATTATAGGCAATAATACATTTATGCTGTTGATATGAAGTACTTTTATGCCTAATCAAGCCACTGGGGAAGTAAGAATAAAACAATACAAAAGAACAAAAAAACTTCTCCCCTCCCCCACATCACCACTTCAAGACTGGAGCTTTGATACTTCAAAATTAACAAAAAAAGAGAATAGCAATGAATTACAAAAACCCAGGGAAAGATTTAATCCAAAGGTAAAAAACTAAGAAATCTGTTACTTTACCACAGGCAAACTAATCAAAAGAATTTTCACACTGAAACTTCATACAACTAGGGGGGGATTTCAATAACCCGCTGCCCCAAAGCTACTGGGATTCAATCACTTAGTTAAACAGAGCAGAGCGTATATACATACATTTAAAAAACACCCACATTCATATCTGTACAAGTACGCGAACAACAGCCCCGCACATTAATACATAAAAGCTGCATCTTTATGAGGATTCCCAAAAGAACTAGCTTTCGTATAGCTCCTTCATCAGTTAACCAGACATGATTGAACAAAAACGAAAAGAAAATTAAATTCGCCGCAAAAACTTAAAAAAGAAAAAAAAAATAGAGAATAATTGAGAGAAACCTGATTCGCGACGGCTGGGTCAACGAGGTATGCCGTAATTTTTCTACATTCCTGACGAGGGAAAGAATTAGATTCCCTGTAAGCGCAGACTTCTGTATCTACGTTTTACTTGATACAGATTGTTCTAGGATTTTAAGAGGGGCTGCGAAAATCTTTCAAAAATTTACACTCTTTTTTATACCAAAAATAAAAAATAAAAAAATTACACTCCTTTATTAAAGGTAGACCCTTTGGAATAGGGGTGTAGAGAATATGTAATTTCTAATTTAGTTTATATTATTAATTTTGAAGAACAATTAAAAAAAAGTTCAATAATAAAATTATCATTCGATATATCAAATTGGGCTCAAAACTTTGTAGTTTTGTGTTAAATTTAAGGATTTGAGTGTGTTTGATGGATGCATATGTTGAAAAAAAATGTCACATAATTTGCTGTTTTGATCATAATTTATATTTACTTTGTTTTTATCAATTGCAATTAGATATTGCTAAAAAAAATACGAGTTTTTATAATTTATTTATCATCATTAATTAAAAAAAAAAAGAAGAAAAAGAACGTAGATAAATCATCAGAAATTTGTAAATTGAGTATAAGCAAATAAGTATTTATTTTACTAATGAAGATTTTAGCCATTATAAATGTATTTCGGATGGTAAATTTACTTTTCAACTCTTTTTATTAATTTAAAAAATACAAGACTAAATAAGGAATTTTATATTTTGTTTAGTTATACTGTTATACTCATTTAAGTATATATTTAATATAAATATGTTATATTAATGTATTTAATATAAATATCACATCCGAAACAAAACATCACATCAGAAAAAATTACTAAAGAATGATCAAGAGATATAGCAATTTAACAGCTAATATCCAACTAAAATGTAAAATTTGATTTTTTTTATTATGAAATAATACTTATTTGATACTCCAATTAATATATACGTACTATATATAAATATTGATATTGCTTGTATAATTGAATAAATATATAGTATACGTAATACAAAGTTAATTAAAATATGAAATGATATTATCTAACTCATCTCATGATAAAATTTTAAAATTCTTGAAGAATATGCACTTCAAAAGTGCGTGTAACGACTTTTATTTTTGTGGTGTGAGTAAGTCGTCAATTAAATATAAATTAAAAGTTAAAAATGCTTAAAAACTTAAATCAGAAGTGAAAAAAAGTTAGATCGTAAACATATACATAATGTTTGGATTTGTATTTTTGGTGTTTTGTTTTGGTGTTTTTAAGATAAAGAGAGAAAATAGAGATAAATAAGTGTGTGTTTGAGATAGATGGTATGTTTGGATTTGTGTTTTGAAATAATATAAAATAGTTTAAAATAAGTGGTGTATGTTTGATATTGAGATTTGAGAGACAAATGTTACTGTTGATTGTCAAATCATGTCTTATATTTAATGTTGCATTTTTGTTGACAAAATACTGTTCATTGTCAAATCATATATTTTATAATTATATTTATATATATAAGTGTGTGTATATATATATACATAAAAAAAAAACACCTAAATAAGGTGTAGAAATAGAAAAACAAACATTGGGTATGTTTTGTTTTGTCTCGGAAAATGCCCAAAACAAAACAAGACACAAAAACAAACAAAGCCATAGTGTTTTCAAGAATAGTTTAATATTTATAGTTTTATTAATAAAATGCAGAAATTATAGAAGTTAATAATGAACTACTTATACCTTTTAAGTTTTAACTTTCCATTGAGTTAAAAATAAAATTTATAATATATATTTAAACTAATTTTTAATAATAAATTAAGAAATGCTTGTTTGTAAAAATTTGCAAACACCCCATTTGACAATAACACATGAGATGAGGTGGTCATTGTTTGTCAAATTTAGGCACTGACACATTTTGACATGTTTGTACAGAATATCCAATACGCCATTTGTACACTGACACATCCTCACCTTCAATCTTTCTATTTTGAACCTTCTATTTCTTTAATGATTTTTATCGCGAGCTTCAATCTTTGTATTGATCTGGTTGTTAATAAATCTTAATTATAACTCACCTTGCATCCACTAAATTCTTTTACATTGATTTTTAATGATTATATTTAGGAATAATTACACCCACACTCTTTATTCTATAATTTTTTTTTACACAATTGATTTGCTGTTTTAAAAAAATTATAAATATATTTCTTAAAAATATCAATATTATTAAACAAATTACTACTATTTTTTTTAGCTACAATGGGTAATTTCTAATAATTATGCAAAAAAATAAATAATTTGTGTAAATAAACTATGGACTGGGGCTTATCCCTAAAATTTATAACATAATGATATACGTAATTTTTTTAGTAAATTAACTACAATCATATCACGATTTCAATCACTGATTTAAAAATAAATATACTAATTATCAATATCAAATATATATTTAATTAATAATTACTATTAAGATCTTATCTCATTTTTGCTCTTTTTGTATGGATCTTCTGGGAAATTTATTAAATTTTTGTCACTTTGTTTATTTGAAAATTCGTATGTTGGAAGAAATCTTGTTGAGGAAAATGAATAGTTGGAGAAGTTTTGAAGCGTGATTTCACTGTCCTTAAAGTGAAATTTGCCCCCACTATTTGGTTGCTGCCGGGTTAAGCAAATTCACTTATAGGATACGACAAAACCAACCAAGGCTTGCCGAACAGCAATTTCGGAAGCCTTCTTTCAAGAACAACTCGAAAGTCAGAGTATTAAGTTGAAGAAATGATATATCTGAAGTATTTTTCTGGCACTTGATTTCATCTATTTATAGATATTCGAATACCTTTGCAGAAAACATGCAACAATTCTTTACCATCTCATCAATTCAAAAGTTACAATGTTTTAATAAAGACATATTTTCCTGATTAGATGTTTCTGGAAAAGTTGCAGCCTTAAGTTGTATATTTCCAAAAAAGTCATCTTATTTCAGTAAAAAATGTATTTATTATTTGCAACTTTTATAAGAGATTAAAATAATTATAAAGCATAATTTTATGAAAATAAATAAAATATTTATTTTGTGGAAACACGTGTACGTGCCAAGTGAATTTATATATTATATAATATATATAAATTCCCTCTGTTTTTCATTTTTAAATAATTGGATAATTCTTTATTAAGTATTAAAAACTTAATTAATTATTCCATGTGGGACATGAAAACTATATGGACAAGCTATCTAACAAATCTTACCTCGCAAAAGATATTCTAGTACTATTTTCTTGTCGATTCTTGTCTGCTCTAGGAATTTTGTGAGAGTTTTCACCTTTATATGGATTCCTTGAGATTCCATTTCTTTCCCTAAGGAGCTCGGATATTCTTTAAGTCAGTTGAAAGCCCATTTAGTTAAGACAATTTCTTGTTAGTTTCTTTGTAGATCATACTTTTTTAAGTCGTATATATTTTTTACTCGTACGTCAGCTTTATAAGTCTCATTGCTAGTATATTAATTTAAAGTTTAATGCAATTTATCTCTATAAAATATTGTAAATGAGTAAATTACACCTTTATAAAAAAAAAATAATAGCAATTTATCCCGTATTTGCTAAAATGGAGCAATTGTCTTCCTATCGAATGAGGTAAATCGTTTCATTTTGAAAAATATAGGATAGTAAATTGCAACATCTTGAAAAACACAAGAAAATAAATTGTTATTATTATTTTTTATATGAGATAATTTGGTGTATGCATTCTTTCTTATTAATTTATTCACTAAAAAAATATATTAGTAGGAATTAAAAATTTTCGAACCTACCATTCATAGGTGATGACGATAATTGATGATATAACGTCCATAACAAGAATTTATCCAAATATGAATTAACTGTATAAATAATAACAAAAATACTCCAAATATAGTACGGGATCAACAATCTACATAAAGAAGAATTCGTATAATCGCAGTTTAGACTCCATAATATAGGAAGCTACGATCATCCTAACCCGGATGTCCCCGAAGAACTATCCGTAAAATACGTTATCCACGTCTTTTCATGTACCTGCAAAGCTTCAATCTTTTGACAATTTGATTTGTCGTTTAGACGCACTTGTCAATGTTCATGCTCTGTTGCTATACAAGCAATTTGCTTAATAAATCTTTGGATGTTAGCACATTACTATACAACACAAGTGTAGTGGTCAAGAACTGAGAACTGGATACTGTTTTCTTACTATTTTCTCTGTTTTCAATCGTCAATGGCGGCTCGCAGGATCTCATCTCTTGTTTCTCGCTCCCTCCCTCCGCTTTCTCGCGACGGTCTGTCGTTTTTATGATAACAAATTACTTGTATTCATGTGCGTTTGTAGATTGATGTGTGTTGATTCACTGAGATGCAAAGATTGAATTTTTTGTTCTTTTACTATCTGTTTTTTGTTTTTTTTTTCCCAGGGATTTCTCCTCTTTTTAACTAAAGAAATACATGAGATCATTACTTGGAATAATATGATTTTGTTGATTAGGTTTCATGGTTTCTTGGGAATCGAGCGATCTTGGTGTGAAGTTTGATATGTAGCCGATCACATGTAATATTCATACAAGACTTGTTTGGTTCATCTTTGTGTATATATATATGGTGAAACAGGACTTTTGATAATGGGATCTAATCACTTGATGGCGAAATCTTACTGTTTTGATACATTAGAATGTGGTCGGGAAATGATTTGTTTGATGCTCTTGGAGCATGCTGTGATCTGATACAGTCACTAAAGCATTTAGAGATAAGGGCAAAATTGAAACAGGCAGTTTGATGTCTATGCAAGCATGCAACCCAAGAGTGGTTTATGTTTGGATAACTTTGTCGATTTTCAGTACAATGTTCGTTGATCATGACAAAATTATGAAACTTCTGTGTTGCATTTTAGGATGATATATGATGAGTTGATTTAATCAATTTATTTAGGAAAACAATCTTGTCTAGGCAGAGGAATTTACCGGTACGGCACGACCGCAGCTCACGAGGAGCCAATTAAGCCACCTGTTACTGTAGAATATGATAAGCTTCTCATCAACGGACAATTTGTTGATGCTGCATCAGGTGGCCTTTCTGCTCTATCTCATGTGTTGCTTAGACTATTATTTATACTTCAAATATCTGAGTTCCATCTTTCATCTGTTTGGGCTGACTCATCATGCTACTCAAACAGGGAAAACTTTCCCAACATTGGACCCCAGGAGTGGAGAGGTAATTGCCCATGTTGCCGAAGGTGATACAGAAGATATAAATCGAGCAGTCGCTGCTGCAAGGAAAGCATTTGATGAAGGGCCGTGGCCTAAAATGACTGCTTATGTAACCATTTTTTTCTTTTAATTATTGTTTTCTTCTCCATTCTTAGATGTGTATAATATTACATAGTGCTAATGAACATTGCTTAATATCTGCAGGAGAGATGTCGAATAATGCTTCGTTTTGCTGATTTGGTAGAAAAGCATAATGATGAAATTGCTGCACTTGAGACTTGGGATAATGGCAAGGTTTATGAACAATCTGCTCATATAGAAATACCAATGCTTGCTCGGCTATTTCGTTACTACGCTGGTACTTATTACCAAAGACTCAGAACCTGAATAATGTGAGGAACACTTGTTCACCTAACATGTCATCTTCTCATTTCGTCTATCTGCAGGCTGGGCTGATAAAATTCATGGGCTTACCATTCGAGCTGATGGGCCTTATCATGTTCAATCTTTACATGAGCCAATTGGAGTAGCTGGCCAGATTATACCCTGGAACTTTCCTCTATTGATGTTTGCTTGGAAAGTTGGGCCTGCACTGGCCTGTGGCAACACCGTTGTTCTTAAAACAGCAGAGCAGACACCGTTGTCTGCTCTCCTGGTATCTAAATTGTTTCTTGAGGTAATGCTGCGCCATGGACAAACTTTTCATTTTTAGTGCAACTATCAGACTTTTTTTTCTCCCAAACATCTGATGCTAATATTATACAAGAATGTTGATGATAGTTGTCGTGACAGGCTGGCCTCCCTGATGGTGTTCTAAATGTTGTTTCTGGATTTGGTCCATCTGCTGGTGCTGCCCTTTGCAGCCATATGGATGTGGACAAGGTAACACTAGCTTAAGGTTCTTATTGCAAAAGTTTAATGATGGAGATTGGAAGATAATTTAATGGATTTTCGAATGACCTGTGTGTAACGGTTGAGATTTCTAACTATTTCTAAGTACTAGACTAGGCTTATGATGTAAAATAACTTGTTTCAGTATATATGATCTTCCCATAATATACTTTTGCAGCTTGCTTTCACTGGTTCAACAGCCACAGGCAAAATTGTTCTTGAGTTGGCAGCCAAAAGCAATCTTAAGCCAGTTACTCTGGAACTTGGGGGAAAATCGCCTTTTATCGTTTGTGAGGATGCAGACGTGGACAAAGCTGTTGAGGTAGCACATTTTGCTCTATTTTTCAACCAGGTATGTCATGTTCTCATCAGCATTCTTATTAGGGTCGGTTAGTGGAAAATGAACATCTTCAGGTGATTCGGAACATCTGTAGGGACAATGCTGCTGTGCTGGTTCTAGGACATTTGTTCACGAGAAGGTTTATGATGAATTTGTCGCGAAAGCAAAGGAACGTGCCATGAAACGCAATGTTGGTGACCCCTTTAAGACAGGCATGGAACAAGGTCCTCAGGTCAAAAACTCAAACTCCCATCACTTTAATGGAACTTTTAGTAAAAATAAGAAACATACTTTTTACCAGAAATATACGGCAAATTCTATAATATACAGCTGGCGCACACCTTGCTTTCATGTCCATAAACCTTGACACAGTTATTTTATGGACACTAGATTGATGCAGAACAGTTCAACAAGATCCTCAAGTATATTAAATATGGTAAGGAATGTGGCGCCACCCTCGAAACTGGTGGTGATAGCTTTGGTACAAAGGGCTACTACATTCAGCCCACTGTTTTCTCTAATGTCCAGGTAATCACCTCACCACCTTCCAGGATGATCATTTTGCCTCGTCCTTTCTAATGTAATGTTGCAAACTTCTTTTTAGGATGATATGCCGATTGCAAAGGATGAAATCTTTGGTCCGGTGCAAAGTGTTTTGAAGTTTAAGTACGTTGCAGTTATCTTCTTCTGTATACGATGTTGCAATTATAATGGTTGGTAATTTCAGTTGCTATTTCTAGGGACAATGCGGAAGTGATTCGGAGGGCAAACAACAGCCCGTATGGTCTTGCTGCTGGAATATTCACTCAGGATCTTGACACTGCTAATACGCTAACACGGGCATTGAGAGTTGGGACGGTATGGGTTAATTGTTTCGATACTTTTGATGCTGCAATTCCATTTGGTGGCTATAAAATGAGTGGAATAGGGAGGGAAAAGGGAGAATATAGTCTCAAGAACTACTTGCAAGTTAAGGCCGTCGTTACCTCTCTCAAAAATCCAGCATGGTTGTGAGATCTTGGAAAAAGTTGGGCCGAATTCACCTTTCTACACCTTGTAATTGGGATTTTAGAAGGAATATCCATGGCAGAGTCCAAATCCTGTGTTTTATGCAAGATTATCTGTTGTTTTCTCTTCAACCACCGCAGAAGTCAAGGAAATCATGAACTTGAGTTCTTATGTTAACGCAGTAATTTCTGCGTGATTGATATAAACTTTCAACTCTAATCTTTCCTTCATATGGAGATCTTCATCATACAAACTTTTTTTTTTTTTTTTTTTTTTTTAATTTTGCAGAAAAATCGTACAAACTTTTAGCAAAGAATAAAGAATATAAGTTCTACTGTTAGGCATTGCATTCTGGAGGAAGAACTTTATATCTGTTCTTGTCCTGGCAATACGAGTAAAACATGTGTTTTCTCCTAACCCAATCCAACCCTGTCATCTGTTGGCTTGATAACTTTGCGAACTGTTCACCGTCGACAGGGTCCAAGCTCGAAAGGGTGCTCCTTGAGCATGAAGCCTTCTGATTCAAAACGCAGCCCTCCATCTCAATTCCTCTCATTGATACCACAAAAGGCGCAAATTTGTAATTAACCGGGTATTTTCCTCCATGAGTCGCCCATTCTGATCCGTCCCAGATTGTCGTGTAAACTGACATTGGCTTTGATGGATACACTGAGCCGATGGCGTTACCATGAGCAAATTCTCTTACTGGTATGTTGTCCACCAAAAACCTGCAATATTTTTCATTTACCAATTTCAGAATGTTGAGACTAAGACAAATTCTGAGAAGGATTGTCAGAAGACAAGAAGTTGATGAGCTTACACAATGTGATGATTGTTCCATAGGATGCTGTAGTTGTGGAAACCTTCGGTGGGATCAAACCAGAGGTAGAACTTCTCTTCCCTTCCAGTTCTTACACTTCCATTGCCGTATATGTTAGTCTGCAGGACCCAATCCCGTCTCTTCTCATGCCCAAGCAGTTCGATATCTATCTCGTCATGGTTGTGAGGGAAAACATCGGCATTGGACAACTGAGATATAGTCGAAAAAAGAAACAAAATTTGGATAAGAAGTTATGAACTATGACTGCCCTCTTGATGCATAAACAGGCTTTTTGGCTTCTTTTGTTTCGTCGAATGTGTTCTTTTGAACAGAAGATACGATGAAAATGACTTACATAGTATGCTACCACAACTCCTGATGTAAAACCAGCAGGCAGCTTTAAGGCAGCATTGAAAAATCCATAAAAGTATTTGTTCTTGGAAACCAACCCTGATCCTATAAATCACCCAAAAAACACAGAAACAGAAGTGAGAAGATGACCTACGTAGGTTAGCCGTAATTTTCCTACAACATCATAGGTAATTAATATAAGCCACTTTGTTCAAGTCATGGTACCTGAGGATTTGTCTAAACTTAGATCAACGCTGGTCCCATTATTTGTGACACGAATATTAGAGCCTCCAAACGACACATTGTAGCTTTGAGCAACCGATACTTGACTGAAACGATCTGTTAACCGTTCGACATCGGGAGGCCTATACACAGGTCCACGCGAGTACACCTCGACTACTAAGTTGAAGAAAATTAAGAGACTCGAAAGGAACAACTTGTTATGGAAAATTGCCATGCTAGCTAGCTTATATTAATTCAGTCGATGGAATGTAGGAAATGTTTTCGGAATTTTGAGGTATTTATTTGCAGGAAAGAACCTCAAATTTTTTGTGCATAGTTGTTTCAAGTTGCAGGCTGTCTGTATCTTTCAAGAATCACATCTGATCCTTGATGTGGGATTCTTAGACAGTAATTACAAATTCATGTGCAGTGAGTATGACATGTTTGGATAGTCCTGCTGTTCCAGCTTCTTGATGGAAGCCGTGTTGGAAGGGCTGCAGCTTTCGACTTCCATCGAAAACTCGAAATAACTTAAATATATAATATTTTGTGATTGTAGAAGATATACACTAATCATTGATGCACATAATACATCATCAGGGACAGTTTCTTGGTTGTCTGAAAAGCAAATATGAACACCAAAATGATCAAACGCATTATTGGCTGATCATATCTTCACCTGTCCATTTTTCTGTTATCAAACAGCTGTTATATGGTAAGAAGATGGAAGCGACGGCTGCCCAATTGGACCAATTTTGCACAAATAAATGATGAATAATATTTCATTTTTGCCTAAAATTCAATGCAATAATACTACACCAAACCCATAGACGCGGTTTTCAGACTTCCACCGAAAACTTCAACTAGGTTTGATGAGTTTGGCGTATGTTTGTTGGCATTATCTCTCTCACATAATTGAACTGTTTATTATATTATTTGACCTACTCTCTTTACATTCTGCGCAATTATCATGTGGAAATGTTGAATTTTCATCATGGGTGAAAGAAATATAACAAAAAGTACTTAGGATTCGTGCATAGGGTTTTTCTTTTAGAAAAATATCAAACAATACGAATCATGCATGTCGCATTAGTATAATATAAATTTCACTACTGACGTGATTTTTTTATCATTAATTGATGCTTTTATATGTATTCTTTCATATACATTACATTTTGTCGTTTGAATAATGTTTGTTTTTATACTTTGCCATCTAAATTTTTTTTTGTCAACTTACCGTCTCAACTTTATGAAATTGGCACTGACCATTTTTTTCTTTTTATCGAAAAAAATATCACATGTAGTGCACATGTGAAAAAAATTACATCACATTGATTTAAATATCACGTTGCATTGTATGTGATGTTTTTTCGATAGAAAAATCAATAAAAAATAGTTATATATTGCAAATACGAATTTGGCAATTTGGCATAAAAAAATTAAATAATAAATTATAAAAATATATAATTTGGAGGATAAAATATAATTTATCCTAAAAAAAAGGTCCATAAATTATTCAGAAAGATATGTGATATCATCCGAAGATCTCTCAAAATGGATACTCTGGAAAGTGCATGCAGCTCCCTCAAGACCAACAATGCAGATTATGTAATTATAAATACTGTTGGTGAAGAAGCGTGGGGAAACATGTGTGGATTCTGATCCTTAGATTTGAATAAATTATGCCTAACAATTGTTTCAATTATCTTCATTACAGGTATTAATTTCGTTTCTTACAAACAAATGATTAGGGTACTAAAGTCTTGTGCAATATGGTATGGGGAAAGAGTTGGAGAGATCATTAGAAGACATGGGCCCTGGGCCTCAGCCACCAAGAACTGTTGACAAAACTCAACACGTAGCCCAAAATAAAATTTGAATATTTCAGAGCTAGGCGGGCTGGATAGAGGAGCCCAATTTCAGGGTCTGAGCTTGGGCTGGGTAGGAAATAGGCCACACAAATACGTTTTAATACTGCTGCCCCATTTCACAAATTTAAATCAATCAAAATTAATGGTGTATGTATTTTTGCTATTAAAAAATATAAAATTAATGGTGTATGGAACTAATTATTTTTCTTTTACTTTTGCTTAAATTAAATGTTTTAAAATTTTCCATAAATAAATAAAAAAGATTAAAAAAATGCAAAATAGATACACAAAAAATATTATAATAATAATAATAATAATAAATTTATAAAGGAAGAGACACTCAAGTATCAAAAGAAAAATAAAAAAATATATATAAGTCTTGACAAATTAAATCTACCAATATGCGTATATATCTTCCATTATTTGAGAGCTATAATTGATTGAATTAAATAAAAAAGATGATTCCTTCCATGATCTTTCTTTTCCATGAGTTGAGGTAATTGGGTTGTGTCCATAATTGATATGTGCACAACTTCTTTCATTAATTTCATGTCCACCTCATTCCATGTGATTTCACCAGCTGCTCTTCACATATTTAATTTAAATATATATAATAAATTATAAACACGTTCTTACACAAACTCTAATGCCAACCTCATTTAATTACTCTCAACCCATAATTATATTGGCTTAAGATTTATATTAATATTGCCTCATTCCGTGTTGTTTCCTTTGATTATAACAAAATTTTTTAAAATTTACAGTAATTATAAATAATGGTTATTGTTTAAAAAAAATTACAAATACCTATTTGTGATAATGTGGGATATTTGTAATTGTGATAAATTTTAGGGGAGGTCATTGTAATTAATATTTATAATTTTTAGAAAGTGATTTTATTATTTATACCAAAAATCTTGATTTGTCTTTGGCTAATCTACGCACTGCCAAAGTTGATTTTATAATATTTTTCCACAATTTCATTTAAAGGAGAGATAAGAACAAAATTAAAGTACCTATAAAATATAATATAGAAATGAATTTATTTCATAGATCCATGCCTCTTAATTCAAACGATGCAGCAACAGCAGTGATGTCGGCTGCACCTGCACGTTCCTTCATGCACCCCTTCCCCCCACGAGCTCTACCCATAATACTCGGCGTACGTGTCGGCAGCTTATTAGTTCAGGAAAATTCCCCTGAAGCCTCCTTTTTTGAAGATCCCACATCTCCTTGAGAAACGTGTCGTTGTTCTCGGCCGTGGGATCACGGTCAACGCATGGGATGACAACCACGTGTCCCTAGTTATGTTATTCAACGGCAAACCTATATATATATAGCCAACTGCCACCACAAGAGCAAGAGACAAATTGTCATACAGAAAGCTTTCAAAGTTCAAAAAGTTCGTACATAGACTTATCTCTTTGTTTCCTGTATAGTTTCTTGAAAATTTCTTCCCTTTTTTTCTCTTCATATTTTGTTCTACTTGTGAATCTTTGATACTTGTTGCTCAATGAAACAAAACCAATGAGTTCACCCGCCGGATTTTGAATTTTCCGGCCATTCGTCCCTGTGAATCAGTTTCTTTTTCTACGCTTCTCACTTCATTGATCAACCTAGGCCAAACAATATGTGGCTTTAAATCTAGGGCATTCTTCACAAACAACAAAAATGCTAGAACCTCGATCCATTTGATCGAGACCCTGGTTGTTTTTCTTGAAGAACTTCGAAATGGGAGTTCAAGATTTGAGGTTTCCATGGCCTTGGGCTTGTCTGAGCTCCACTTCATCTTCCAGAGGGTTCATTACCTGTTGGAAGACTGTGCGAGAGATGATGCCAGGTTATGGATGCTGGTGAAGTCGGAGAAAGTGTCGACTCATTTTAGCGTGCTGATGAGAGCTATTGCGGTGGCTTTGGATGTTCTGCCTTTGGCGGGCCTGGATGTTGCTGATGAAGTCAAAGACTTGGTGGAGTTTGTAAGAAAACAAGCGCTGAAAGCCAAGTTTGAAGTGGAAAAGGATGACAGAAGAGCCATGAGAAGGGTTCTTGGGATTATTGATCAGTTTGAAGGTGGAATTGCTCCGGAATCCTGTTATTTAGAAAGGGTTCTTGAGCATTTGGGAATCAGAAGCTGGAGTGAGTGCAATAAAGAAGTGAAGTTCTTGGAGAGTGAGATCGGCCAAGAGTATTTGACTGCTGAGAAAAGGGAAATGGGATTTCTTAGTAGTCTAACGGCGTTCATGATCTACTGCAGATGCACTCTTTTTCCAAGTGTAGATAATGCTAGAAAGGGCGTTTCGCAAAATTCTGACGGAGGGTGGAGCAGTGAGCTGCTCATCTGTTTGAATCCTGATGATTTCAGGTGTCCGATTTCTCTGGAAATCATGACTGATCCTGTGACAATATCAACCGGGCACACGTATGATCGATCTTCGATCCTGAAATGGTTCAGGTCTGGTAACCACACCTGTCCCAAGACAGGAGAAAGGCTAATCTGTGTGGATCTGGTTCCAAATCATGCTTTGAAGCGGCTCATCAAGCAATACTGTCATGAAAATAGAATCCCTTTTGCTGAATCGGGCACGCAAAATCGTGAATTAACAAGATCATCGGCTGGTGCAGGCAGTCTGGCATCTGAGCAGGCCATGACTCTGGTTGCCAGTTTTCTCGTTGGCAGGCTTATGGCTGGAAGAAGTGAGGAGCAGCATAAGTCCGCCTACGAGATTCGCCTTCTTACCAAAACAAGCATTTTTAACAGGTCTTGTTTGGTGGAAGCCGATGCCATCCCACCTCTGTTGGATTTGCTTCTCTCCAGCAATCCAGGGGCACAAGAGAATGCAATGGCAGCATTGTTGAATCTCTCAAAGTACTCCAGAAGTAAGACAATCATAGTCGAAAATGGAGGATTGGACCTATTAGTCAATGTCCTTAATCGGGGACTAACGACAGAAGCTCGCCAGCATGCAGCCGGTGCATTATTCTACCTTGCTTCGGTTGAAGAGTACCGAAAAACAATAGGGAGAATCCCGGGTGCTATTCCAGGCCTAATGGACTTGCTCAGGGACGGCCCTGACCGTGCAAAAAAGAATGCATTGGTCACAATTTTGGGGCTCCTTATGTACCCTGAGAACCACTGGAGGGTTCTGGCAGCTGGATTAGTCCTCTTGCTGGTTAATCTGTTGATGTCCTCCGAACGGGAAGATCTTATAACAGATTCACTAGCAGTATTAGCAACTCTTGCTGAGAAACTCGATGGAGCGATGGCTATCATAAGTGCAGGAACTTTGCCTATAATCATTGAGATTTTGGCCTCTTCCGAATCCAGAGCTGCAAAAGAATACTGTGTCTCGTTGTTGCTCGCTTTGTGCATAAATGATGGAGCAGACGTGGTTCCTCTTTTAGTAAAGAACCCGTCTCTAATGGTGTCTCTATACTCCTTAATTACCACCGGAACGTCCCGATCAAGTAAGAGAGCTAGTTCACTCATCAGGATCTTACATGCCTTCAACGAAAAGAGCTCCTCCGGGTCGATGGCTTCCGCTCTTCCTCAAGAACACTTTGTCCATGTGTGGTGATCAAATTTTTAGCTATTGCCACACTTGCATAGTTTACAAGCATCTGTAATGTACATACACATTACTCTGTAGGATGCTTGTTCTATTTCTAATTTTTTAGACTTTCTTGCTTTCTTTTGATTGATTACTGTGACAGAAGCTCAGTTTTTTCAAGAGCTTGTCACTAAGGGTGCTTCTGTTTTTTTCTGATGAAGCAGTACTGTACAAATAGCGGTTTGTATTATATGATTCTTTTTACATGTAGTAATAATAATAAGAACTGGGTGCTTCTGTTTTTTTCTGATGAAGCAGTACTGTACAAATAGCGGTTTGTATTATATGATTCTTTTTACATGTGGTAATAATAATAAAACTATGTTTGCCATGTAATAAATCTTTCCTTGTCTAAATTTTATTTACTTTGTTTTCGTCTCAGATAGCATTTGGTCCTGCATTGATTGTATGTATCAATTGATGTAGTAGTTAGTAGGGATGGGCTTTACTTGGATAATATGTGGGCTGGACTATTGTTTAGTTGATCAATCTCTCTGCAATCTGCAATACTGCAGCAGGTGCCATTCACATACATATGTTACTTGTCAACTACAAAATTTCAACTAGTAGTCAATGGTAACATAGTACTAAAATGATCAAATTGGATCAACTACATGCTTAAAGTGGGGCTACACAAGCCCGAACCCGTTAATCTGCCACTGTCCAAGTCATATCATTCTCAAAGATCCAATGGCACACCTCAATCTTGCCGGGGCCTGAACCCAATGCAATGAAGGCCCCATGCCCCGGACTCCAAGACGAGGTATCCAAATGACAGATGGCAACACCATGGTTTATTCTGGCCTTGGATTCCGGATCCAAAATATCCGCTTCGTAGACCCGGACTTTTGGAACCGAATGGCAGTAGTATACCAAGTATGGGAATAGGCTCTGATGACATGACACTGACTTGGTCACGTTCCCACCATTGATCCCTTTGACCTGCCCGATCGTGATATTACCATTCGACCCTTGTGTATTCTCCGTCGTGTGGACGGCTACATTCCGGCCAAGAACGGAGGTTGCAAAGTCTATCATGTCCTCGATGGAGGCCACACACCGCTTGGTCTCACCAGGGCTTGGTGCCCTCTCACACTCTTTTAATGAATTAACCAGCATGCTCGTCATGCTGGAATCATTCCCAGCATGGAAAATGTTCTTTAGTTCATCAATCTTGGAGGTCGAAAAGGGTAACTTTGTAACAATAGCCCGGGGCAAAAACGACCTTCTCGGCATTTTATCCCGAATATCAGGCATAGGCATGACACTGCCACTCTTCAACATCTCCTCTCTGAAAAATTTCCCAGGCTCCACCGCCCACCTATTTACCTTTTTGCCCTTGGCTGCTAAGGAAGCCGCTGCGGCAGCGCTCTCATTAGTGTAGCTAGCAAATGTGACACCTTCTTTTGCATAGGCTTTGAAAGTTGTGTTCGGACCATATTGCTTGAAATCGACAGTTTCGGCAGAGGCATCTTCGCCGTACCCGCTAAATTTAGTACTGCCATCAGTGACATCCTGCGCGTAAGTCGCGAAATCCATCTGGGCAGCATTTGATTGCTTGCCGTAGGAATGGAAATCATCGCTTCCGACATTAGAATCACTCCTGTAACTCTTGAAACTCTCGACGGCGGAATTTCCTTCTGCGCCGTAATTCTTGAATGTGTTTTGCGGGTTATTTGTTTCGTCCCCGTATGAAGTGAACGTGTCATTGCCACCATTTCCAGTCTTGCCATAATTCTTGAAATTGGAGCCCATAACGTTGGAATTCTTTCCGTAGTTAGTGAATTCATTTGTGGCGCCGTTGCCGTTCTTGCCGTAGCTGGTGAATGTCTGGTCGCCAGCATTGGTATCTGTGGTGTATTCGGTGAAAGTTTGTTTCCGTCCGTTACTGCTATCAGCATACTCGGTGAAACGGAGGTTTGGCACGTTTACACCGTGGTTATAGTTGCTGAATTCTCCGTCGCTGCCAGTGGAGGCAGTGCCGTAGCCGCTAAAGCTCTGGTCCGCCATATTCACTTCCGTGGCGTAGCTAGTGAACTTTTCGTTGTGGCCGGTGGCGTCACGGCTGTAGCGGCGGAAATCGTCTGAAACTACGTTGTCTCCGTCGGAGTAATTCTTGAAAGAGTCAACACCGCCGAGCCTGTCCCCGCCGTAGTTAGTGAAATTCTTGTTAAGGTACGTGGCGAAGTCGACATTGTCCATGTGTTTTTCCAGGCTTGGCGATAAATCGGGGAAGCAAATGAGGTTGGCTTTGGTGCAGAAATCAGGGAGATGCGTAGAAAGGGCATTTTGATCATCGACGAGTTTGTAGAATGAGGCATATTCCGCGGCAGTTAGCGGCGAGGCTTTGTCGAGCAAGAACGATGGCTCAGGCAAGTTGTTGGAGATCTGTTTCTTCCAGTAACGGACTACATAACCCTTCGGAGTAAAAGGGTTTTCTCCGGCGACGGCCGCCAACACCACCTGCATTCAGGCAATACACACATTGGTTAAATCACACGGCGGCGTATATATATATAACAACACACCCATATATAAATGAAAAACCAAGAAGATCACGGACAAGAAAATTAACAACTTGATCAACAGTGGGAATAGTGTAAGGATAAAGGGGCTTACAACGGGGGATGGAAAAGAGCAGGAGATGAGTAGGAGGAGGAGGAAAAGAGGCGGAGCGGTGGAGGAGTGCATTTTTTTACAAGTGAGAGAGGAAGATGGTGGGTGTGGTTAGTTTTCGATTGGAGTTAGGATTTCATTTCTTTATAGTAAGGGGGAGAGAAAGGGGAAATTAGGGTGGATTGGTGTGATTTTTGAAAAATAGGATGGAGCGGTTCTCATGTCATATTTTAGGCATCACGCTTTGTGTTATACACACAATAACAATGAACAAAAACCTTGCTGTCACGCTTTTAATACAGATCACACTTTTAGTTGTTGTAATACAAAAGCGTATTAGATGATATTCATGTTAAGACTGCTTTGAGGTGTTGGAATCCCCAATTTTGATCTCTCAAGTGTAAGAATAGTTTTAGTTTGAGTTTGAGGTGGAAGGAGGAGCTGAATATTTGGGCTGCTTTGTAGGAACATGCATGATGCATCACTGCATGTCTAAGGGTTGAACCACACATCTGAGTCAAAAGCCTGCTTGCGAAATTGATGCCAACGTTTGAACCCTCATTCTATCTCCCAATTTCCTGTATTTTTTTTTTTCTTTTGGATTTACTTTATATATATATATATATATATATATGTATATATATATATATATATGAAGTGTTTGTAGATTTCTAATATTTTCTTTTTTTTTTCATTTCGACACGTAATAAATACATCACATTTATTTTATTAATTGATTTGATTCTACTAAATTTGAATTGAATAGAAAAGTTTCCTATTGGGAGAGTTTTTTAAGCATACAAAATTTTCAGGATATGTTGCCTTTCGGTGGACCGGGCTTGCTTCTTCCACTCGCCTCTAAGTCGGCCTTAAAGTAGTTTTATTGTTTGGGCTAAGGCCTAAAGATAGCAAAGGTTTTCAGCCCGATACAGTGTCGGGTTTTTAGCTCAAGTGAATCACCTAGCGCTCCTGGTTTGGGCTGTTCTACTTGGCATTGTGGGCTAATCATTAATGACAAATCAAGTACAGGAGGAGCATATGGTCGTCATCACAGCACACACACGAATTGTGTGCGCGTCCGTGCGTGGGATCCAGACATGAGTACGTGGCTAAGGAAATTGACATACGTATGTAGCTACATGTGATGTACATAAATTCACATCAATCTACAAAACAATAGTGACCATACAAGCTAGGTAGCCATGTCTTGTTTGCTCATCATCACTTTGCTATCCTTTTTCATCCACATCTCCTCCAATCCTTTCAAGCCTCCCTTTTGTCTCTACTTACAATCTTCCTCCATACACACTCAAGTTCAAGTATGTGTTCCAAGTGTACAATCTTGACAGCACACCACATCATCAACAAACATTCTCTCTCGTCATTCCCATATAAAGCAATTAAAAATCAGTCCCCCCCCCCCCCCTTATTCCTACCTTAGTTTCTGCATTGTGACCAGATTCCGAGGTAGTACGTACTACTTTTCTGAACCCAATCCCCATACATAGTACTTGTGTATTTTCTTGACAGTTGTCAGTTGGATGCAGGAGCATTAATTAGGTGTAGAGGAAGAATATTGGTATGGCTGGAACGTTCAAGAAATGCATTACTCTGTGCTGCACCAGGAAACCTGTGGTAATTTTTACTTCTCTTGTGCTCAATTTTGTTTACGATACTCCACTGTAATTTTACCACAAATATGGCTATATATACCCCCCCCCCCCCCCCACCCACCCACCCAACTATGGAAGATGACTGACACTCCCTTTTAAAGGGAGTAAAGCAAATTAAGGTGAGGGTGAGGGATGCTTCTTACATGCCTTCCCATTGAAAGAAAGTTATATATATGGGAGGAGTTGGTAATAAATTAAAAAATAAAACAGCGACCCATTTCATATAGACTATCACACTTTCAGTATATTTGGTACATAACATAATTTAAAAAGCGTAATCAAAGTTATGTCAAATATGATTTATGCTGATTCAATTTAACTAAATTTGATTTGGATAAAAAATTTCGGAAAACAAAGGTTTATATTTCTGCAGTAGAACTGCATTTGTGGGAGTAGTTTACTTTACCTGAGTAAATGTGGGGTTTGGGTCGGGTGGTAACTCCACTTCCATTGGGGGCTGCTGTATATGGTACACAAAGAGATTTATTAAAGTCAAATTTGTTTAGGATATATTATTAAAATTACATATATTTATTGGGTTAGATATAATTTATTCTCGATATGATTTAAAAAGTACAAAAAAAATTCATCTGAAAAAATAAAATGTATTTCACTTTCTTGTGATTTAAAAATTAATATAATTGATTTTCTTCTGTTTTTTCACAAGACTTTTTTTACACTTTTTTATTAATAGAGGGGGTAAATTGCATTTAACCCTGTATTTGTCTGATAATTTTAGTAGGAGGAGTGAGTCACAATCTAGTCAAAAATTTGAGTAAATAACCAGTAGAATTATTTTATAAGTGTGTGTTTGGATAACCATAATCAGAAAACAAATAAATTAAACCAAACAAGAGCTAATTAAGATACGTCTTATGATTTATTTTGTTGGTTGACATACCATTTTCGTAATACTGATTCTTCTAATAATTTCTAATTTAAAGTATTATTTAAATAATGAAAGTAACTTTTTAGGACCAAAAAGGAAAAGAAAAATAAAAAAAGTGGTGCCACAATCCACTTACCCTTTTCCATTAACGTATCCTCCATACCCCCCACCCCACACCCCTCGAATTGAATAATATTCATTTCTCTACAAATAATAATTGAAGTATTTATAATTATATATATATATATAGTCCGACCAATTAACCATAGTTTAATTTATTATCCATTCATTTAAATTTTAAATTAACCATGGTCATGAGCTCCTTGTATAAACAAGCTAGAACCATGGGACACACAAAATAATCATCCTTCCTCTGATTTATCCCAAGAAGGCATTAATCCCAAGAAGGGTTCGTCGGCAAATCTCTCAAAATAATTCACTCTAAAAATTTATTTATTTTCGGTGTTTGTATTTATACAGCGTATCAGATACGTACGTCGTGTTTTGTATACATAACAACAGGATTTTATGTCTGGGAATTTGCAGAAAGAGGAAATGGTAAAGGGCACGTACGAGGAAGCCATCGCTGGGCTGAAGAAGCTTCTTAGGTATGTCTATGTGTAATTGTTCTCTCCGTACTCCTCCTGCCATTTTTACTACTTGTTTCCCATTTCTGTCCCTGTACTGTTTCCTTGGGATTATCGACACTGGTCCTGACAGTCAACGATACCGACTTTTTTTGTCATTTTTTTTTGTCATTTCACACCCAAAATCACAATTATAAGCTTTTCTTGCATCATCGGCGGCTCCTCATTTGTAACGTCCAAATTAGTTTTTCAACTGTTTTAACTGTTTGTTTACGATCCACTGTGGGTCCCAGGTTGATGTTCTGAGCTATTTTCGTTTTTCTGCATTTTCTTGGGATTGCAGTGAGAAAGGCGAGCTGGAGGCGGCTGCCGCCGCGAAGATCAGACAGTTGACGGCGGAGTTGGGTGGGGCCACCGAGAAGGGGGCGGTTGAGAAGCCGGCCTCTGACCCCGATGAGAGGATCCGAACCGGGTTCGATCACTTCAAGAAAGAGAAATACGAGTAAGTGCTTGATTTGTTGACGTACGTTCACTGGAATCAAAATGCATAAAAGATTTGTACTTTGTGTTACGGTGTTGGAACCTATTCGACATAAAAAAAAAAAAGATGCCGGATTCTTGGAGATGCCGGAGATATACCATCTTGCGATTAAGGAAATTACTTATCTACCCTCGTATCACTATTTATTTTCTTCTTGGTCTGGGGTTGGGGTGGTTAGTAATTTCGTCTGTTATTCTAAAGTTGATTTTTGAGGGCACATTTTTTGTATTTGTGGATGGTATTGAATTGGGTCCTATAGGATTTATGACCATTGATGAAATGAAAGTATAATTCGAGATTATCGTAATATTGAAAAATTAAAAACTATATGATAAAAAAAAAAAGGAATGGAGATGAATATATGACTGATTTTTCATACATTCACATTTGGACTTGTAGCAAAAATCCTGCTTTATATGGTCAGCTTGCCAAAGGCCAAGCCCCAAAGGTACCTGTTTTGTATTTTGAGTTTGACTTATATTAAATGGAAATAAAATAAAACGTTTAAGTATGGTGTACCATAGTTCCTCTGGATATTTTTGCCGTGTCTCGCATTTTCCCTCCGAGTCATGCCTTCTCATGTCAATTGACTATTATACCAAACCAGGAGGGAGGTGATATACCCTGGTCTCGACACATTTGCCAAGGTGGGTTCCATCATATACGACCAAGGTCACATCACAAAATACATCATAATTATACCTGTCTTCTATTACATTATTTGAGTCTAAGAAAGTATAGTAATAAAATTAATAAATATTGACCTTTCTCGCTCTTGTCTCGGTAGATGTTGTCACTGCTTCAGACTCGCCACACTAGCTTCTGCGGAGTGGGGTTGGCCTGCCCCTCTGAATATCGCAGTACCTTAGCATCTGAGGCTAAGATTCACATCTAATCTAACGTTTTTGCATGCTTAAATAATGTATCTTTAATCAATCTCCAAAAAACGTAGTTGCGTTATGTGGGAGTGGAAACACGTGGTTTTGGTTGGGGTAGCAGAGGTGGCTCCAGTATTCGGTGACATCACATTAACTCCACAACACCTGTATTGAATCAGCCACTCGTATTATAAAATATTAATCTTTTCATCTTGACGTTGTATATGGTCATTCTTATTTGGAGTAATATCTCCTTTTCATTTACACATTTCACCTATTGGCGGTAGAATTTTATACTTAGATTTAACTTATTTAGCCTTCTCACCTAGTAATATATATATATAGGAAAGAAAAATAATTATTAGTTATATCATTGTAAACCCTTGTTACTGTGTTTCTATGGTATGTAATTTGAAACTATTAATATATTTTAGGAATCAGTTGAATTAATTAGATAAAATGTAAATTTAAAATAAATGTAATTACCACTTCGAACGACTCGGTGAGAACTGAGTTTGTGGAAGTTGGATGGAGAGCGTGAGCACAGTAACGAGCGGAGGAGAGATGAAAATACCCTATTGTGTTGGTATAGCTACCATTGCACTGGGTGAATGGTGTGTGTCACATGTGTGTTGTGGGAAGTGCACTAAAGGGGCTCATGTCATTCCTGACGATGCCACCACTTCACACTCATCGATGGTAGTGCCTGGAGAATAGGCCGAGCTGATTCTTCCTTCTATTATCACCAAACTTCTTGCCCTATATCGCACTTGAGGGATTCTCTTGCGATATCTATTTCCTTTTGTAAAGGAACTTATAGTGTGCTGTGGATAGTGTACGCTGGATGCATGTAGCCGGTCGATCTTATTAACTAGAAGAGGGCTCAACATTTGCAGGGCTGCTAAGGGGCAGATATGTGCGAAACAGGGAATTGGCACGCTAATCTAATTAGTACTTTTCGAGGAGGCAACAGGGTGCACACTCACTCAATTGAGCGATGTAATCTGAATTGATAGATGAGATCATATGTAGAAAAATGTGGTGTGTGAATGAAATTTGGATTAAATTTATGTTACTCCTTTGTTGTTAATTGGTTTTTGTGTCTTCGCCCAGGTGATGAACCATGAAAGCTCGTGAACTCAAGTATCCCACTTGGCCTATACTTGTTATTATATCTTGAGCTATCCCATTCTGGTTGATGGTGAATGGTGCGGCTGGTGAAGAAACGCTGTTCGTTGAAGGGAGTGAGACATATATGAATTTTGTGAAGGGCCTTCTTTTCCAGCATTTAGAGGTAAGTTTGAGCTTCTACGCACTTACCACCGTCACCATCACACCCTCTCTCTACGAACACTTAGTCGATCTTTATTTCTATATTCTGGATGGCGAGGCGACTTCCGGAGTCGTAGGTAAAACATAAGCATGATAATGTTCCTGTTCCCAAGAATCTACTCTGTCTCCGGATATTGGAAGGCTTCTTGTAGTATGTTTTTGGTCTTTGTAACATGTAAAACCGATAACTCTTATGCCATCGGTCCAACCCAGCTTGGCTCATAGCGGGCTTCGTAGTCAACTCGTCTCTTTCTCGTTTTTAGCTACAAAGTCTTTTCATTTTACATATTACGCTACAGTACCCCTGAACGGCGACAGCATAATTGATACTCTAAATCGACTCGGAATTACCTAGCGGGTAGAGTTTCAATATGCTGATGGAGTGAGCTGGCATCTCGAGTCCTCTTTTATCACGCTTTATCGGCATTTCGATGCTATGCGGACTATTACAAACATAATATAGGTACCACGCCAAGCCAACTTTAATTCATCGAGAACATATAGACACCAACGAGAGTGACTTCCCTCAGCTAACTTACACGTCTCTTCATTTTCATTATACGCTAGTTTCAATAATGCCCATACCGGCTTGACGAATATGGGCCTAGGATATGATGCCACACGTATTCAAAGGGCTCGAATGTGTAAAGGTATGGATGAATGCCTTTTCACGCGTGTATGTAATGGGAGGCGCAGGGTATTGAATCGCAGCCTATGGTCTTCACGCCTGGCCACTGCTCCGAAGATCAGATGGGATTTAGCTCTCTCTATTCTTTCCAAGATCTCATTTAAGTGACCATCACTCCAGAGTTGCGCAGGGTTGGTGTGACCGAGAACAAAGGCTAAGGAGCGCCGAGCCCCGCCAACCATGTGAATTAAATAGCCCTTCTCTATGGAGCATGCACTTGCACTTCGCACCGCACGTCGTTTTGCCTCACTGTGTCACGAGTCCTAAAACACCATTCATTTATTAACAGTCACATACTATAAGGCCACCAGCGATTCATCTTGAGAGTTATATGAAACATTTGGAGAGAGAATGTCTGAGAGTATTGGTGATTAGTCCCGAAGTTTGAATCTAGGTTCCCATTATTGGGTCAGCGTTGTAAGTTAACGAGCATCAATAGAACTTACATCGAATTTCATTCAAGTCAATGTCTATCAGACAAAGTTGCGGCCTTCCGGTAAGTGGAGATACGTTCACCGCCACGTAAGAGATGTAGAGCCCTATTGGTCCTCTAATGAAGGACTTCCAGTTTTCGAGTGACTGGAAGGTGGCTTGCAAATTCTGTAAGCACGCACCATAGACCTGTTATTTGTCGCGCGAAGAATGCATGATACCGCAAGAAGCTTTCTTGTTCATCACTAAGCCCGAATAGCAACATATTAGCGACTCGAATAAGGATAGTCCTGTAATATTTGATGTCTTGATTAATTCCAATAGCTCAACGCATCGAAACATTTATAGCGCACATTTTTCTCGCCAAGTCGGTACCATACAATAGTAATCACAGACGCTCGACTGGAATTAGTGAAACAATAATGAAAGATGTAAGATGGAGAAATACACCAAGTAGAGAATGGCACGAGCTAATATAGTAGATTGAATGAAATGTCACGGGCTGTGAGATTCAAGAGGCAGGGGGATGCCACTATGCATCCTGGCAGCCGCGCCGTCTCGCGAGAGTGTGTACAATAATAGATTATATCACGCCCCAGTACTCGAGTAGGCAGCCTATTTCGAGTACTCTTCACCTACGAGCTGTCTCAGGATATGGTGCCTAAGAGGGAGAGCTTTGCGCTCAGGGCTCTGGCACAAACTCAATATGGGAGACAGGTTGCCTGGGGCGCGCTTCTCGTGTATGACGAGATCAAGCTTTACTACCTCAGGCGAGCAGTATCTCAGACTGAAAGAACCTCAAACTGTTAATTGGTGGGTTTCCGTTTGTGGCACAAACTGGGATAATATCTCTAGCGTATGTCTCGTACATCTATCATGCATCGCCGTAATGCCATGTTAGCTTTCGAACTGTCCTTGGAACTCGGCCCAACCGTTTAACCACGAGTCCGGCAAACTAGGCTCGCCCTCGGAACGAACTCTGAAACACATGTTGAACTGTGTGGAATATTACTAGGGCAATCACGGTACGTGCGGGAATAACAGAGTAATCCTGCGAATAAATTAGAATAAGGAGCATGCAAAACCCTCGGGAGAGTCTACAGTGAAGAGGACTATTCAATGCCGGCCTAATATAGCTATGCCACAAGTCTTCCTCTTTGAATATCAACAGTGTTGGACCTCGACGCAGAGGAGTTTCGAGAACACTCACCTTACCACCAACACTGATCGATAAACTTCTTAACGTTCAGGCACAACTTGACACTGGCGAGCTCAGTCTTCAAACATCACACTCGAGACCGCAGACTTTCGGCTTGGGTAATTTCACAGGCCTTCATCTTCTGTTCCTCAGAGTTAATCAAAATATACAGCCCTTCTGGTCAGCATGGGCCGATGGAGGTCCTTTTACACGCATAAGTCTTATCTGAGATGATGTAATTCGACCAGTGACAGGAGTAGTGGAGGTGGCTGTACGCTTTGTCTGCACTCTGGGATCTGGACGCGTCGTATCATTGATTACTCGCCGGACGCCGTTGGTGTGTAAGCGCATGATTGATGCTCTGATGTTTTTTTATCGCGTACGTACGGCTGATCAATGCTGCGCAATTCAACTCTCTTACCCGGATATTTAGATTACCGGAGTATAGCACCTCACCACCTATGTGAAGGATACGTAAGACTGCGCACATCATATACTCTGTACACATGGGTTTGAGCATTCACTTAGAGACGCAAGTAGTATCAAGAGGGGTGCAAAAGAGGAGAGATACTCTAGTAAGCTTGGCTATGAACGATTTGCACATGTGATTCTAGGGAGCGAATTGTATTATTTTGCCTTACGAGCTATAAGGTTTCTTTCCTTTACTCAATCGTGTCTGCTGTGACTACATCTTGAATGCATATTTGCGCACGAGTTTTTCCTATATGTGCGGCCATCCACGGCAGAGTCATCACCGGACGTGCGTGTGAAGATTAAAGGCTGAGCTCTAATTTGGTATTGGTGTATATTCAAGCTCCGAGACATTTGACACAATCTCGACCCTTGCTTCGCAGATGAGGCTGAGAGTTTGGTCCGATCTTACGACAACTCTCGTGAGAGTAAGTGCACTCACCAGCGTATCTTGAGCTAGAGAAGTCACAAGAGGCTATTGTAAGGTCTCATCTATTTGACCATATTTGAGGAATTCACGGACTACAATCGCGCTAGTTGAGCCATACTAGTTCAGAGGCAATTCCTATGAGGACGATATGAACAATATAGCACTGACAAAGTAAGAGCAGAGCTGATTCGTCATCACATCGTTATTCTTGAGACATTCGCGCTCCTCTTACTCGCGTATTGTGTCGCCAGCAAATCTCCATAGTGTAAGTTTTGCAGTGTAATGTTAATTGTTTCTCCGAGCTATCTATATCAGTTCTAGTCTTACCTCAATATAGTTATATTACACATTTGTAGTCTCTCGCGTATTGCAAGATCCTCTCTTTTGTTGCTCAGTTGTGGGCGCCGTCAACTTACTTGCATTCGTATCTGAAATGTTGAATACTGTCATCCGCTTGCCTCGGCACAATCTGCCTCTTGGCGCGTATTCTCGCATGGGCTAGCAGTTGCCATAAATCGCCACAACATCTTAACCTGAGGTTGCCAAGATCATGTCAGCTACTCTTCCACAGTAAGTGATTGAGACAAACGCTCACTTCCACCTTCTACACACTACACACCTCACACTACTCAACAATTGAGATAACCGACGCCCTTAGATGTTAGACCGAAGCAAGCTCTACACTCGGTCGATCATGGAAGACCGCCCAGGAATTAATTGTAGCTTTCTAAGGTGCGACACCCCGCATGCACATCATTATTCTATAAGCGCTTGGAATCATATCTATATTATCCATTAGTATTTCGTTTCGTGACCAAGTGAAAGAGAAGAAAGTTTTTCATGCACTCCGTTAGCACATGAGTCAGTCTCAGCCAGACTTAAGTTGAGAAGCTAGTTCTCCTCTGCCTATATTGGTCCTCCGAGATTTATGTAATGACAACTAGTTTGTGGAATGCAACACACGAAACACCTTTCGTGAATTAAAGCACGAGCCTACAGATTTCTTTTTCTTTTGTCACCGGAACGCGAGATAGTGCAATGCAAGGCCGTGCATCACATTTTTATTTTTGATTAATATTTATAATTTTTGAGAAACAGAGTATCATCAAAGAGAATCGTAGTTGATTTCTCATTGATCTAGTTGGATATCACGAATGTATACAAAACTATGCAAAATTACGATACTACATAGTCAATGACACTGCTGCGCCTATTTTTGTAACCAGTATCTTTTTTTTTGCTTTTTAGTTAAAAACAGTAAGCTTAAGATTCTCTTCTAATAATTGGTTTAATGAGCGCAGGGCCTCTCAGGTAGAGAAGACAGAGGCACAGGGTGAAACAGCCATTACTCGCGGTGCTCAGAGAATAGATAATAGCAGTATGCTTTTTTTCTATTTACCAGATACAGACAACAGGAGCTGGTAACATGATAGTACTATTTGTGATTAGAAAGATAGGTGTGTATCTACTAGTAGATCACTGTAGGTACACAGAGGGACCATGCAAGATGACCATAATAGGCGGAAACTGCAATAATCTCGATGAGAGAGACATAAAAGTATATGTAAACAATATGTATGCCCACACTAAATACCAGGTACAGACGATAGAGTTACCCTTGGAGATTGTGTGGAGGGACATGAGACCGCGCAGATTCCAGAGAAACATCAACACAGAGAGGAAGGACGTTTACTGTATGTTCACCTGAATTGACAATGGCTTAAGCCATTATAATCACCATCATTTTTCACAGTAATAGAAAATCTAGAACATAGATGCTCTTTTGCTACACTAAACATTGGATCACAACGTGGTGATCCCGTTGTGACCGTGCCTTCTGGTTAGCTTTTACTCCAACTGCAAATGTCAAGTAAGCTCTGCAAAATGATCCACAGGCGGAAGATAAGAGGATAGGCCCTTCTGTGGGCGCATCGTTTCATTCGAACTATGAGTCAAAGGACAACCCATGTCTGACATGAATGTGTCTCTTTCATCGTCTTATGGGCCAATAAGACAACCAGAGCTGTGCGCAGCGGACGCTACTGTCAAACGCTACCGTAAATCATTCGGAGTAGCTTTGCGCACGAGTCATCTTTGTCCGTGTGACGGGCATGTCAGAGGAGAAGCCAGAATAGGGCAGTGTATCAATATTGCCTTGATTTTGATAATAGCTGGCCGACCGTCATCCCATCGCTACAAAGGGGTATCATACATTCTCCACAATGTTCAGTCTCCACTGATTTCTTCTGCACGTGCGCTAACGCTTTCCTATTATACAATGCAGATGTTCGATGAGCTATCATTTGTTGATTTAAAAGTAGCAGAGGAGCTCTGATTTCTTGATCTTCTCACCTGTGTCAGTCAGAAATGAGGAATCATACGATTAAACCCGCACAGGTCCATTTGAACGCTCACGAGTTCAGCAAACAGGTACTCTTGTACTAAGCTAATCACCAGGCAAACCAGTACAAACGAGTTCCATCTCAGGAACTACAAGATAAACGAAGCTGAATGGCTTAATATTCAGGGATGAGAAGCACAATGAATGTCACTACTTCTTTTTTGCATCCAGCTTGCTTGAAATCGACAGTAGCTCCTCTAGGATTTTCGACAACCATGTAAGAGCCGATGTTCTCTCAGTAGGAGCCTCGTGAAATTACTCGCTCTAGCCTTCTTCTCTCTGTGGATTCTCACTACCGAGCCTTTTTTTGTATATGTTTCAGTCGGAGAGTTCAATATAGGAGATATCCTTCCACCCCATGTTCTTGGATGATTTCTACACATCGGCCGGTCAAATACCTTACCATTTTCATCCAGGATTTCAAGATGGGGTATTCCACTTACAGTGAACAATTCATCCAGTTGTCCACGTGTCTCAGAATCAGAAAATGGAATCGCAAGCCAAGGCATCTTAGAAAAATAAGCATTAAATGACTCATCATCCTCATCACTAGAGACAAAGACAATCTCAAATTTGTTAACTTGCACGAGCTCATTGTAAACCTCCACCAAGTTTGGAGTAAATCGCTGGCACGGACCGCACCATGATGCAGAGAAATATAATCCGACTATCTTCCCCCTTAAACTATCTACTTTAACCTACAAGAATTAACACATTTTATCGATCTTCTGTCTGTATAACAGCAGTAGCCAATCAAACCAAATGAACTCTGCTATATAAAATGAAAATCACTTAATACACTATGCAATCCCTCTCTTCACATTTCCTTATAAAGTCAACAGTTTCCAGCTTGTACAAAAAATGGAAAGATCAAATACATTTCCAGTCACTGAACAAAGAAATCGTGGTAAGTTAAAAAACCACTACAATCAATTAATTGCGACTCAATGAAACCAAGTTTTTGCCTTTATTCTTGAAGGACGTATGTAACATTAAAAGCAGAAACTTAAGATATTCCAGTAAAAAAAATATAATCGGAAAGTAGGAAAACCAACAAATGTATACGCCAAATTTGTGGTAAATGTGTCAGAAACCGATAAAGCTTCGAAAAAATTCTTCAACAATTAGCATAAACAATGAACAAAAGTTTTGATCTTCTTACAATTTGGTCAAAACCCAGAAAGCGTAGCAGAAATCATTATTGAAAGCAATGCTAACAAAAATTTGAGATGCAGAACCACCTCACAACCAATCCCATCAATGTTAAACCTCCCAAAAGACCGAAAGTAAAGTATCAAAAGCACGATCTTTTCGGACAGGCAGCACAAATACAACAACAATGAATCCTTAAATCAAGTAAAAAAAATTGCAAAAAACCCATAACAACCACCCAAACACCAAAAGCAAACTTACCAGAACCACATGATGATCTTCAATAGAAACACA